>BCLH01001578.1:0-42319 GCA_001602315.1 Zoysia pacifica | reverse complement strand
GACCGCTGCAGCGGCGGCAGCCGTGGCGGTGTGCCGGCCGCGGGATCCGAGCTTCGAGCTCATCTCCATCAGCCTGTCCAACTTCCACTTCCGGCCGCCGGCGGCGCTGGACATCGGGCTCACCCTCACCGTGCACGCCACCAACCCCAACGTGGTGCCCGTCCGCTACGGCGCCTCCACCGTCTCCATCCTCTACGACGGCGCGCACCTCGGCACCGCGCGCCTCGACGCCGGCGAGCAGCCGGCCACGTCCTGCCGCCTGCTCCACCTCCCCGCCCGCCTCGATGGGGTCGAGCTCGCTCACCACGCGCGCGGCATCCTGGCCGACGCCGCGCGTCGTCACATGGAACTGGACGCGGCGGTCGAGATCGCCGGCGAGGCCGCGGTGTTCCTTTGGTCGCGCCGCTTCTCCGTCCGCATCAACAGCCACATCACCGTCGACCCCGTCTTCCTGGAGGTCATTGAACAGGATAACCACTCCGAGATGCAGCTCTACCTCGCCTGATTCTTTTACCGACACTTACTGTTGCGGTTTCTTGCTTGCAATGCAACCTACGTTCTGATTATTTGCCCACTGCATCGTACTAGTAGTTTAACATTCAGGATTCAATTCGACTTATCATGCCATTCAAAGAATATTTCGCTAATTTCTGATGCTCCACAAATTTCAGTCACACAACAAGATGCTACAAATGAACAAGTGAAATACACAGGGGATTAAGCTAAGGCAGCTCACGACCCCACCCGCTGTAACCCTAAACACTACAAGGACACCAAAAACAGGATCTTTGATGTCCATAATAACATTACACTGCACACGCTGGTATGTGAAAGTGATTGTGATGATCGTACCGTCTTCAGTTGAGTGTCGAGAGTGGCGATCGCGGAATCAACGACGGTTTGGGATCTTTGCTTGATTCGTAGGGGTGGTTCTCCCTGAACTCGTTCATCAGGGCCTCCATCGGCATCGCACGCAAGGACTCAATCGTGCCCTTGCTCGGCACGTTTGGCTCTGACCTCACTGGAGTTTCACCAGTCGGCTGGTAGTCCTGCAAGAACAACAAATGGATGCAAGTGTCAGGCAAGAGAAGATATAGACGTCATTGGTCACTAATTGGGAGCTTGGGAGCCAGTGAAGTTTCAATTGATTTCCATCTCATCTCACCTTGTAGCTATTTTGGAATGCCTCGTCGGCGTGTGTGTTGATGCCGGCAGCTTGGCTGGTGTGCTTCTGCTGCAGCTGTTGCAGCTCTGCCAAGTGAACCTCTACTGTTGACACCACTTGTGCACTTGATTTCCGCGCTTCCTCTAGTAGATCTGATGCAAATTTACATTTTACAACGTCTAAATCACGGAGAGAACTCTATCTCTGTGTGAGTAAGATGATCAGATGGAGAGCCAAGAAAGTACTTTCAATGTCCTGGGTAATGTCCTTGCTGCTATTGGATGCATGTCCTTCAGCCAATGCCCGAGATGATGCAATATCCGCTTCATGTTGCTTATTGTTCTCAATCGCACTCCTGAAGAAACCACGGTTACCAAATCCACATTAAACCAAAACATAATTCTCAAAAAAGAGGTAAGGTATTGCTACTGTCCCTAGATGGCTTTTGCCACCTGCCTTCTTATTTCCTACCATTAGTTATTCTGAAATAATATGCTAGCACGCAAACTGTGACCACAGGAGTCAGTGAGTGACCACAAGACCCAGTGTGTGATTGCCATAAAGAATCATTAGCATAGAAACAAAGATACATGTTGGTAAATTGAAAAACTACTTGCCTGACGAGATCTTCAACTTCAGTCACATGTTTTTTGCTGAGATCGTTAACAGCAGCATGTGATTTCTTCCATTGCTCAACGGCAGAGTCAACAGTGCATGCGCTGGATAAGTAAAAAAAAAAAAGATTGATTAGCTTAGATAAGCCCAATTTTAACAAGTAGGTGAAAAGAACAAAGCAAAAGCATGTTCAGTCATACCACTCCTGCACTATGGTTTCCATGCGACAATGTTTAGCTGCAGAGAAGCTGGAGCCAACTTTGCAGTCATTCTCTGCCTGCTCTGCAAATGTTTCCCACTTCCTCTTTGCGTCCTTAGTAACACAATCCATGGTGGATGTGTGTTCATCCAAAAATACCTTACTTCCACGGGCAGTATCACCGAGAGAGTTCAATCTAACATCCACCTGCAGAAATAGGGCATGCTTTAATTTTCATGAACCAAGTGAATGCAAGAGTAACACCATGACCAGGCACACACCAGCTCTCTTTGGCGTGTAATGTGTTTAGAGACCAAACTGCTAATATCCGCCAGAAGCTTCTGTTCCTCTGATTTTGATTGTTCCTGCAGTGACTGTATTAGATATACACGCATCTAAAATTTTGGTGGTGTCAGATATACGAATCACATCAACTAAATTTTGTCAATGGTTTAAAAGGGTAGATAGCCCACCTTATAAGCTTTCTGAAAATCTTCAATGCTTTTCATTTGTACTTCATGAGTATTGTTTGAATGGCTATGCAGCTTGGAGATTTCGTCAACATACTTATCAAAGATCCCAATAATATAGGTAGACATATCTTTTGTCCTATCCAAACTAATTCGGAAACTCTGCAAAAATAGCAAAAGCAAACTTGAACTGAGCTGATTTTGAGTAAAACTTTGAAAGAAATGCTGTGTAATTCATCAGATAGCAACTGACCTCTCTTAATTCTTGAGTGAAGTGTGTCATTTCATTTCGATGGGTTGTTAGCAAATTCTGAATGTCATTGAAAATACTTTGTGCCTCTCCCTCGACACAAGCTAGCAGCTGTGAGAAAGTATATTGCCATGAGAAAAGCTAAAGGGTAGGAACCAATAACACAGCTGCGCATTTGGTTTAAGCTTAATAAGCAAACAGTGTGCTTGCCTGATCAAGACTGCAACCGCTTGCAGCTGAGAGGGATGATATATCCTCAAGCGTGGCATTTGTGTTTGCTTTATGTAAGAGTACAACATTCTGGAATGCTTCCATATGGGACATGTATAATGATTTTGAAGCCATAATCTTCTTTTTCAGCTCCGAGGTAGCCTTCATATGTTCAGAGAAAATAAGTAATATACAACCTAAATGCATCAATGAGGTACTCCCTGTGTAAAATTACCGAATTAGGCACTGTGTGGATCAGTAATGTCTACCTTGTCATGGGAATCGACACACGATTGGCAGAAGTCTTCTACAGACTTTAGGTGCTTATTCTGTTGGTCTATGGATGCATTAAGTGTAGAGGATAGAATATCTAGCTTCGAAGCCAGATCAGTTTGGAAAGTATTCACCACTGACCTATTTGCCGCACTTAGCTTCTCTCCCCTATCTGTATCATCATGAGAAAGCATCCAGTTAGTTCAAAGAAAGAACATTGAAACTATCGAAAATAATACAGAATGGTCTAAAATGCTTACTAATTTTCGAATACAGTGAAGCATTATCACGACTAAATTTTTCCAGGTCTGATCTCAGAACACAAGCCTGATGTGTTAAAGCATTTTCTGGAACAAACATGAGCTCAAAACAAAGTGAGAAACAATCAAATGTATGCTTGTTTGGGGTGGAAAGTTATGTAAAATGGGACCTGCTTTTTTCTGCTCAGAAATTATGTAATCCTTGACAGTCAGATTATACTGTGCTTGTTTCAGGTCTTCTTTTGTTGTGGAGAGTAGGTTGCTTGTGTGGTCCAAACATTTCTGTCATTGTAAAAACTGTAAGCCTTACATGCAGATAGCCATCAGGTAACTAAGATTAGGTAAAGTCAACCCACCTCTGTGGCTTCGAGCTTTTTGCTCAAATCAGCAGAATGTTGAAGCTCAGAATTGTACTTCTGTTGCAGCTCACTAATTTGCTGAAACCAAAGCACATAATAGATTTAGTGAATAGATAATGACAATAAGACAACTCCACAAACATTTACCTTCTGGTCGGCTTCTAATAAAGCAGTCATCTTCTCAATTTGATCAGCCATGGCCTTCACAATAGAGAGAGAAAAGTCATTCAAAGGTGAAAAAATTATGCTCCTAAGGATGGAAAAAATATCCAATATTATGCCATGTCAATTCAAACACTACCTTTCGCTCATTTTCCTCCTGCTGATATCTTTCTTTCGGAATGTACACTCCGACTTTTTCTCGAGCAGCATATACCTCTGGAAAGTGGAAACTAGTCAAATTTTGTGAAGACACCATGACTATCGTGATGTGATGAACTGATTATGTGAACTCTCTACTGACCTGCTTTAAGTCTGTCAATTTCACCATAAAGATCTTTAATTAATGTTGACTTCATCATTTTCTGGTTTACCTGTAGTGTAGAATTGATATAAGAAATTAATCGCAGGTGTGCAAATAAAGACCATTCACACCGGTATAAGAAATCAAGATACACTACAAATAAATATAAAACAGAAATCATTAACACAGAGAGAAATAAAGTCAGATCACCTCAGGCCTGTTCTTGATGCTTTTTGCCCTGTGTGCATAATCAAGTGTACTTAAGGTTTCCTCGAGACAATGAACGGAGGGTGAAACAGTAGCAGTAATGCAAGTTTTAGTTCTCCCTCCTAATGAATCCCGGAGCAATCTTGTGAGTTTACTGTCCCTGAAAGACATGAATTTCCAGCCAAAGTAAAGAAAGTGCTCTGTACACACTTACTTTAGAACCAATGAGCAATTGATGCTGCCTACCTGTAAGGAACATGACCAAGGTGCTCCACCAAAGCTGTAATCACACGTCCCAAAGTGAGCAAGCTTTTATTGATTTCACCAGCCTCCCTTGCACGGCCCTATGGATCAAAAGAAAAGTGCCTTAGTTCAGATTACCATTTGTCCAAAAAACATCAGCATTCAGGCAAGTTAGTAAGTTACACAGTACCTCCCTAGCTCCAGAACGAGAGATGTTCTCAGAACCAGCCAAGTCAACTAGATTTAACTTCCCACATTTTATCAACTCTTCTCCTTCAGGGGTTGCCTCTTTTATGTGAATAGTGATTGAGAAAAGGGAGTGTGAACGGCTGAAAGGTAGAGGCAGTAATAAGCATTGAGGTTTGCTTTAACTGTACATTTCGAAGAAGACAGGTAGTGAGATGGACCTGGATTGCTTGTTGAGCAGTGTCTCAGCAGTGCGACGCTTGGCAGAGCCTCTTTCCAACAGGGAGAATATTTCATCTGCATTTGTCACAATTTCTTCCTCAAGACCTCTTACAAGAACTCCACCTTTGCCATCCTCCATAAGAGGTAAGTTCTTCTTCTGCCTGTCTTCAAGAGCAGCCTTAGATATCTCCTCCGGGGCAAGAAGATCAGTGATCTCCTCGTTGTACAGCTCGAGAAAGGTGACCTTGACACTGTACTCAGTATTTTGTCGCTCCAAGGTATCAAAAATTTGCTTGACTGCTCTGGGTATGACCCCAGCATCTGCAGGTAGTTGACCCATTGGTCCACTCTGCAAGCATTCCATCAATGTGGTAAGTAAACAGTGAGCCAGCCAACCTCGAAACATACATACACTACACTCAAGAAATGCAGCATAGACTTGCCTTGGCTCTCCTGCACTCTCCTTCCATGGTGTATGTCTTCCCTGTCCCTGTCTGACCATAGGCAAAGATGGTACAGTTGAAGCCCTCCAAGACCTCATTTACAATAGGGATAATTGCTTGATCATACAGGTCCTTCTGCTTTGCTGCGGGTCCAAAAACCTGGGGAAAGGGGAGGTGGCTGCTTGTTAGTTATCACACAACTAACTGGAATCATCTCATAGAGCAGTGCAGTGCAGTGCAGCCATTTGAATTTGCAAAGCAGGCCACTCGAGTCGAGTGCAGAAGTACAGATTCAAACCGCTTCATTACAGCAATAACTCTCTGGACTGGTTATTAAGCAACGCTAGGCATCAGATTTCCCCACTAGTATGTAAACTAAGCACTCAGTAATCAGGCGCATGACAAGAACACAAAGTACAAGTGAGGAACCACTTGTAACCAGAAGAAAGGTTGTGCAAGTGCCAGATCTCAGAGGATGGTAAGGGGAACGGAGATGTAACTACCTTATCGAAGGTGAAGACCCTGTCGAACTGCTTCCCGGCGATGGTCTGCGTGACGGCGACCTCCCGCTGGAAGTCATTGCAGGTGACGACCTGCGGCGCGTTGCTTCTGATCTCATCGTCGCTGAAGGGTCTGTGGGTGCGTCAGGAGGACACACGGTCAGTGACAGCGGCGGATCTGGGGAGAGGAAGGTATCGGGCGGGATTGGAGGTACCTGCAGCGTAGGAGGACCTGGACGTTGACGGCCTTCTCCTTGTCCTGCCGCGACGACATGGCTGGGGGATTTCAAAATGAGGTGCGGCGAGAGGAGGAGCGGGCGGAGGAAAGAGAGAGGGAGGAGAATTCGAAATTCTGCGGGGGAGGAGAGAGAGAGAGAGGGAGGAAGATGCGATTTATCCGGACGCGCCTCGCCTTCCCAGTTCCCACTTCCCAGCCGTTGGATGATAACGGGACACGAGGCGTGCTGGGCCGACGAGGCCCTTTTCGAATCGAGGTCGTATGTGGCTGGTCATTCATGGGCTGGGCTCGTCGTAGGATAAACAACTTGAGAAACTTTCAGTGCTCATTACTATCGACATGGTTGCTTAGCCAGTCCTGCTATCGTTTATTATCAACTTCTTCACCTTTCGTGGTTACAGCAAAATTCATTAACATCCTCTGACATATCAGTATGTCATCAAACCATCATAATTTTCGTAAGAGCCCGTTTGATATGGATTCTCAAAGTGCATTTATTTCAAATTTTACAATTAATTCATCAAACAGTTTTAAAAAAAATGCTTGTATACTCCCTAAAAAAAAACACTTCTCTGTATTATAGTATTATAAACTAAAAGCACTAAAAATATTACTTCATATGAATTCTACACTCATTTATTTATTGAAACTAAAAAAAACACTTCTCTAATTTGTATTATAAACTAAAAGCACTAAAAATATTACCTTCATATGGATTCTACACATTTATTTATTAAAACCACAATAAAATCCGTTTTGCCAAACAGTTTAAAAAATGCTTCTAGTAAAAAATCTATTTTCGTAGAGCAGTTGTTTTTCTAAAAAAGCTATTTTCTACAAGAATCTATACCAAAAGACCTAAAAATGTGAAGACATGTTGCATGACAGTGCAGGGAGAAGTATAAAGGGATACATGATTGCCTTGGTGCATTCTTAATCACCGACCAACATAACCATGCTCAGTAAAAATGTGATACTGCCAGACAGAATACTACTCGAGAACATCTGATCATTTCTCAAGCTAAATCACTAGGGTACAAAAAAAAAAGGTGAATTAGCGTGCGTTTGTAAGCTCTTGTGAATCTGAAACGTTTCGGTAACCAAACTAACCAGACTGCGTTATAGCGTGTTCTACATTTACAGGGATTACAGAGTACAGCTATATAAAGATCCCGGAGTCCACTAATAATAAGGCATGATATCAGAACAGAAACCCATTCTTCGACCGAGTTCTTCATTGCTACAGCTCCCTACTACTGCACTCATATGAGTACGAGGGAGGACAGAAAGTAAAAGTTATATCTGAGGTCTCTTTGCCTTAAGTTCTGACTTAGTGGGTCACTCTTTGCGCAGGCCACAACAGTAAACACAGGAAAAAAAAAAAGAGATCATGTATGAATGCCCTAACACTTGAAGCCTCCGCAAATCATGAGCCAAAAGATAAGAATCAGTGCTGTGATACCCCCACCAACCATCAGCTTAAACCTCAAGTTCTGAAGCCACATCTTCCTTCTGAGCTCCCGCCCATGCCTGTGGAAACTGTCGGCCTGAAGCAAACATAACAGCGTGTTCCTCATTCAAAGTCATCTTATTTTCACACAAAACAACCCCTTTTTTCAATAAGGTTATCAAAAACATCACAAATCATGCATACCTGCGATTGTAAGGTTTCTGTCTTGCCCACCAGAAGTTCAATCTTCTCACCACGATCCAATATCTGACCAAAAAGTCCAACCAAGTCAGACAGGAGTACAAAAAGAAAGATCGTAAACATGGAAAGGAGAATTTTGGAGACACAGGGAGCTGTGGCAATTATCCATAATTGTTAATCTCTTGCTAATGCTAACTGCATCCAACACAAGAGGTGGTTATAGTTCCACATCATGTCCAGAGACTACTAACAAATATATGGTGGATCATAAATAGAAAGCTGTGTTAAAAGTTATGGATAAGTCACTGTGCCTATTGTTCACAATACTTTGATCACCTGCCGAATGCTAATTGTATGAAACATCGAAGATAAATTGCTAATTGTATGAGATCAATGACACTGGGAATAACATCAAAGGTTCATTAGTGCAATCCTTGCTTGGGATGAATGAACTGAAAACGGCATGCTACCTCTGTACATAGTAACAATAAATCTGTGTGCGTACCTTCTCAATGTTGTCCATCATAATCCCTTTGACCTCCGACAGGTGCTCTTTCACCTTGGCGATCTTGTTAATTTCTTCCGGATGATTAACACAGTACTGCATATGATCCTTCAACCTAGGCCTGCACATAAATCACACACTATTGAATCACTAAATTGTAACAACAGAACACAAACATCTATCCCAATATGGCCACTGGAAATTTCATACCCAAACTCACGGTCGAGGTTGTAGGCGATGCTGAAGCGATCCTCGATGAGAAAGTCATCCTCATCGGCAAGCGGGTGCTGGTTTTCCTCGTCGATGCTGGAGCCATACCGCTGCATGAAGTCCTCCCTGACCCTCTCGAGGAACACGAAGGGCACGCTCCTCCCTGCCGCCTCATCGGCGACCACCAGGAACACTGGATGCGAACTCAATGGTCAATTCACCGTTATGTACTAATGTAGCATCGCAGAAGAGAGAAGAGAGGGGATTAATTAGGGTGGGTAAAGACAGAGGTACCGAAGCCGCGATCGACGAGGAAGTTGAAGGTGTGGCCGTCGCAGGAGTATGTGGATCTGGTGCTGTTGGTGGGGAGCTTCTGGAGGCACTGGACGGCGACGGTGCTGAAGTTGCCGGTGAAGGCGGTGTGCTCCGCCAGCACGACGGAGCCCTTGGCCACGAAGCTGTATATCAGCGTCTGCTTGCTGCTGCTGCTCATGGCGCCCGGGATTAACTGCCACTAACGCAAACCCTAGTTTACGAGTAATCAACGAATTACATCACGCGAATTCACCGATAGAAAGAGGAATTGGAGAGAGGTCAAACTGGAAGGGGACAGGAGGAGGAAAGGTCGAGAAAGAGAGAGAGAGAGAGAGAGAGACAAGAGGCCGAACCGAACCTTCTAGAAGCGATTGCTGGCGTCGTCTTCCCGGGGGAGGTACTGATCGACTTCTCTTCGGAAGGAGGAGGATAGGAAAGAAAAACGGTTGCGAATTGATGAAGGGATTAATCTCGGCGCTGCCTTCGTCGCGAGTTAACCAATGCGTTGAGAAACTTATTGACGTATTTGCCCTTGTTATCCTCCAGGTGGGCCCGCGAGTACGAGTGATGGGCTGCCTTCACCCGCTTCCCTCAGCGTAACGTTTACGGTCAGCAAGACTGTTAATGGCGCGCTGATCTCAGATGAACTCACAAGCCTTTACTAGGTATCCTAGTACTACAATCCACTGGTACAAACCTCATGGCAAAGTATCTCACAATCACAAGACTCAGGAGCAAAGGATAATGACATCTAGAAATTGCCTCCGCTAAATGGACTCAAATTTTCTGTTTTTACATGCACACAGATGGTGTCTTCTAATGGTCCTAATATTACAACTGATGGTATCACATAATAATAAACCTACATGGGGATACAGCTCTAAACATCAAACTCTTGGCTTTTCCCCATCAATTATCTTACACTTGCTACAAAGTCACAGGTCACCCAAATGTTCGCATCTGGATGACACACAATGCGCTCTTATCTAATACCAGTGTCAATCAAGTGACACACCCAGTTTTAGCCTCTCAGAAGCGAGCCCTCTAAGCTACCATCCACACCAATACCGTATATACTACGGTAATCAGTTTTCACCTGCATCAATGGAACGAGCCTCCTTCCTGTTACCATTTGATTGGCATTTCAAGGATGCAGATGTCTCAGGTGAAATAACACCATTCACCGTTATTTGGGGCTGCTTATCTGTCCCCACAGTTGCATTTGCTTTCTGTGCTTTCATAACTGAATATTTCTCAGCAGTTTTTTTCAAATCTTGCTTATTCGCAACTGGATGCTCCTGCAACAATTCTAGGCGCTTGACAGATGGCGTATCTCCATCGCAATATCTCAGCCACATGTTTCTGTATGCAGCTTCCAGGCCACGTGTGAAGTTCTCTCCATCACATACTGGTGACTTCATCATCAGCTCACGAAGGTTCATTCTAAGTTCTTGCAAGGCAGTGACATCTGATGCCAATTCTAATGCTAACCTGACATAGTCATCCTCTGTTTTGGCAACCAGCCTCCCCAACCCTGCAAGAGAAACATCATATTTTGTTAATCCATAATTCAATATGGAGGTAAACCCCATTTAACAGTGGAAAAATATGATCTGGCTGCCAGATAGAATAATTTACTCTTAGTGGCAAAGATTAAGGGCCTGTTTGGTTTATGTCCAACGGTCGCCATACCGAAATTTGGTGTTACTAATCGAGGGCAATTCCAAATCGTTGGTAAAGAAAATGTATTTGGATCATGACCTTACCAAATCGATGGTAACAAGTAGAAAATTAACATTTGGATTGTAGCCTTACCAATATTTGGCAACAATATTAGTATGACATGTGAGCTTTAAAAATTATTATAATTATTTAACATTAAAATATAATCAAATGAGATCTTGTTTTATAGATTTAATTGCAAAGAGTATAATGGTGAAAACAAATCATAAATCAGATATATAATTAAGAAGATATAGGTGTTTAAAGTTTTTAATCCAAAAGATTTCGAAATGCGTGCATTCATTCAGAAATCGACACCTCAGCAGTGCAACTTTGGCAACCAGCTCCCAGCGCGCGGGCGAGCAATTTTGGCGCCTTGGTTCCGACCATCGTTGGCTTCGTGTTTCTGCTGGCGTAGCCAAATTTTATTTGGCATTCTAATTGTTGGCTATGAAGCAAACGACAACTAAAATTTAAAGGCTCACCAAATATTGGTAAGGTATTTGTGGGCTACAATCCAAACACACCCTAACATTATCTGTGTTCAAAACATTCATGATATCTATATATGGCATTACTATTTGTAAGTAACATCACAACAGGGCCATGAAAAGTGAGCCTTTCAATGCATGTCACACAAAATCATGCAGGCGAAAGATAAAGCACAACCAATCATAATCAGTTCACAACTTAAAAAACTACGATTTCACCTATGGGGCATAAGTATCAGTTACATACCAACTTTGCTGAGTAGGCTGACACCAACGTTATGAGCATGGACCGAACCAGCCATCGTCACGCATGGAACACCCATGTATAAAGATTCGCATGTAGTGGTAGTTCCAGCATAGGGAAATGTATCCAGGCTACAAAGAAATGAAACAAAATTCAGACTATTGTGCAGAGGACCATACTTGAGAATGCAGTTTCTGAATATTTGTTTGGGAACTGAGGCTCAAACAATGTAACGTATCTGCTAGCATAGATCTACCCATTTGCAGACAGCAGCATACAAAAAAAAGGTCTAGTTTAACCTAAAAGGCGAGACAAGCAAAGGTTAGACAACTGCTCACCTGATATCCATAAGGGAATATGATTGCATGTGATCACGATTGAGATGGATGAGTGGCAACAAATCAACTCGCAGTGACTCCAAACCCAACTCTTCTAGTGTTGACAAAAATTTCTGCCTGATACTGTCGCAGCAGAATGGCTTGCACTTTACCACAAGCCTGGAGTTGGGAACTGCACACAATATTCGAGCCCAAACTTGCAATACCTTAGGTGTCATCTGCCAAAAAAAATGTAAATGGCCTAACTACAATTTAATGGACAAATAAAGTATTCAAGTGCAAAGTGTCACCTTTGCTAGATTGTTAAAACTCCCAAACGTTACAAAACCATTTGTAATGGCTGGGGTGGGACAAACAGCCCCAGCTTCTGGTGAAGGAGTATAGCAAAGAAAGCATTCAGGGAGGCGCACCAATTCTTCGACATGCCTGTAGAAAATATCTATTATGAGCCTCTAGACATCTGAAAGTGAAAACTACAAGTCACAATAACTATAGTAGCATATCAAATAACTATTTATCAGAATCTCTTACTTTTGGCTTGTACTAGGTGGATCAGCCAACGAGTCTGTGATACGATAGTCAATTGTTGGCAAACCTGTAGTGTTAGGGTAACCAATCCAGGTAACCTGTGTGGAAATAGACATTTTTGTTAAAAGAAGCCGTCTTCACCAAATAATCAGATAAACATTTAAAAAAAGATTCTCAAATTGTTCAACTAGTCAGGAGGGAAAGTATATAATCATGCTGTAGCAGGTAAGCTGTGAGGAAAAAGACATCCAAGTTTGCAGAATGTAAAAACAGAGCTCTGAAATTAAGTAACATATATGCATCATGAAGCGTCAAAGTACCTGAATGGGAGCAGGTCGGCATGCCATTGATCCTAACTTATTGTTCGCCGTATGGCCAGTAAGTTCCACAAGTATGTCCACCTTATCCTCTCTCACAAGGTTAGCAACCTTCTTTTCATCAATGCCATATATATCTCTCCACAACCCACCCTTTTTCAACACTTTATCCTTGAATCTAAGCGTCTTGGCATCTGCCTAAAAAAATCATCAACAAAAGAAAATATTAAGAAACAATAACAGACTAGAGAACAAAGTATAAAAAAGAACAGAGGAAAACAAGAAGCTTGTGTTAAAAAAAAATCACAGCAGTGCAAGGGTAGATGCTAATGCCAACCATACATAAATGGAAAGAAAATTTCTTAGTGACACTATAAAGATCATGAAGCAGGAAATGACACCATGTGGAACTAGACACCCAAAATTCAATACATACACAAATGTAATTACGAATTTCCTGTTGGTCACTGCATTACCACCTCTGTTTTGATAAAGAATGTTTTGTATGCTTACTTTTCAACACAAAATTTGTACCTTAAGAAAAGCTACCACTTTGTTCATATATATATAAAAGGAAACAGTTGTATCTACCTTCACAACACCAGAGTAGACAACCACTTTGTAATTTGTGTACTCGTGATGCGTAAGTGGAGCTTCAATGAAGTATGACACAGAATGCGTAAAGTAATCAGGGGACAGATAACCGATGATCAATGGGCGATTGGCAACTTTTGAGTTATCCCAACAAGTAAATTGTGTATACAATTTCATAAAACGCTTGCCCCAATCCCTGTGTAGATAAAAAGGAAAGTGAATAGCTACACCCATATATAACACACAGAAATTAGAAGCTATTCTGTCATGTCTATTCCATGTAGTCCATAGAATAACCTGTGAGCATCATAAAGCTTGTCATCTGTGCCCTGATCAACATAGTTCATTGCAAGTAAGCGATTCTGGAAAAATGAATTGTCATGTGAGTGTTAACACATAAGGGAGAATGTAAGGTATAGCATCAGCTGTGCTAAACATATGTCCACAAAAATGAAAAGAAAAAAAAACGTCAACAAAACATAGTACACAATTACAAGTAAAGGTTAAATAACATTTTCAATCCAGAATGATAGACATAAAAATATTTGTAGATGCATAACATTAAAAATATGGTCGCAGGTAGCTCAGCAAATTGGGTAAGAGCACTTCAAGACTTACATGCTGTAATTAATAAATATTAAATAACTAAACTATTATAATCAAGATCAAACAAAGTACCTGGCCAGCATTACGTGAATCAGGGTCAATCTGAAGGCATCTATCATAAGCCTGTATTGCTAAAGTGATATTTCCAGCATCTCTGTAGAGAACACCTAGGATGAGCGCAATGGTCAATTGTCAGTTAATAGCTCCAATTATACTGAGTTAATACGGAATTTGGAGGTCAATAAAAAAGGCATATATGATCTGATAGGCTCAGAGAATAAAAAAAGGAGAATGTTTAGCAAGAATATACAGTATCATATATGATACTCCCTCCGTCCCCAATTACTTGTCACCTTAGAGTTCACAAGCTTTCCCCTTTTACTTGTCACTAGCATAACGCCCGTGCTTTGCCACCCGGTCGATCTTTTTTTTTTTTCAATTTGCTACTCTTAGTTACAATGCTTGATGGGTTGCCTATTTTGAATCACTTACACGTGGGACCCATGGTAAATGAACTCAATCCAGTAGTTTATCGCAATTCCCCAGGCAAGTCAGCTACGGTTAGATTGTGGGACCCATGGTATGAATGCTTCCCGTCATGAAGCTTCTGGCCTCCTATTCGGCTCTTCCTTTCATCTTCCTGATGGTTTATCTCATTTGCACAACCAGCTTCAAATCCACAGCCATTTGCGCACCAAGGAAATGGAACCGCCCACATGCCCCGATGCCAACCGATTCCTAGTGCACAGATCAGGTGGCAGCCCATGGAGCTATGTCCCGTTGCTCTCTTACTCTTTCTTCAGGCTTCTGTGCAAAGATTGGATGGGGAATCAGGGCCACTTCTCTAGCTTAGGCAGTCGGAAACGGAGGAATAGCTCGAGCAGACACAGCTACTGGTCGCGGAGCCACGCGCCAGCTGTGGCTACGGCTAGGCCGAGCCAAAGTTCATGCCGACGTCGGCTCCTGGGAAGGGAATGGATGGCTGAGGCAGGGGCCATGCCAGGCTGAAGAGGGGACGGAGGCCATGGAGATGGGGCAGCCAGCGCGCGTCGTGGAGGGAGGTGAGGCAGAGGGAGCTCAGGAGGGCGCTGAACAGGGCAGGGATGCAGCAGAGCAGGCATGGACCAGCATCGAGCGGCGGCCGACGGTACAAGCTAGATTCTTTGGCTCAAGAAGAGACTTCACTCTGACGCGTCAGTTTGCAGATGGAGAGAGAAGGGGGCGGGGGCCACCTGTCAGCACTGGTGGCCACGACCGGCCATCACCAAGTGCCATTTTTATTGTAGTGGAGATTCTCACTTCCCAATACACCTTTCTCTATTCCCAATACATCTCTATCTCTATCTCTCTCCTTCTCGTTTTCAGCACATCCCACTTTTTCCACCATCTTTAATCTCCGTGCCCACACCTAGAATGACAAGTAAAAGGGGACGGAAGGAGTAGAATTTAAGTCCCACATGGCAGTTGTTGGCTGTGGACTACCTAAGTTATTATATGCTTCAGCATACGTGGGATTTGCAATTATGGCCTTCTCAATCATGCTTGCAGCAGAATCCATCTTACCCTGTATGAATTAATGAACATACATATTATGTTAAGGTCGAACTACAAAGTAACTAGACAACCACAACAAGAACTGTTCAAGAAAATATAATAACTGGGGAACAGACCTGAACAGTGTAAACAACTCCAAGGTTATTTAATGACTGAGAAAAATTTGGCTTAATTGATAGGGCCATCTAAAACAAAGAAATATAGACAGAATTAATACCAGTAACCAGTCCACAAATAGCCTGAATGGAAGCATATAATTAGTTTTGCTTACTTGATAACATTCAACAGCCTTGTCAAGGTTGTCCCTGTCCTTGTATATTACTCCCAAATTATTGCACGCCTCCGCACAGCGAGGATTAAAGTGTAAGGCAAGCTCATAAAAGACAATAGCCTTCACACAACACAGAAATATATAATATTATCAGTAAGAAAGGTTAAATGTTAATATTGATGTGTACAAAACAAAACCAAAGACAAATTTTAGTAACAAACCATCTCAAAATTCAACAATTCGCCATATGCAACACCAAGATTGTACATGGCATCAGCATAATGCCAGTTGTAAAACAGAGCTTTCTTGTAATAGGCCACGCCTTGATTAATGTCACCTTCAATTTTTACCTGAAAACTTTTAAAGTTTCAATTGTGTCATGAATCAATAACAATCAAATGCGAACTCATTGATCATCAGAAAATACCAATAGGAGTGGTAGTACTAGTAACTGAACAGGTAGCAATAGTGATCTAAGTGATGTGTAAGTTGATGCTCTTGTTAAGGTTACCCAAGACTAATTCTATTATTGCCAGTAAAATTCACTAAGCCTAAATAAAAATTATATGAGATAAATTTGCTGCGGTAAGGCCTTAGGGCAACAATTTTGAATTGACTTTTTTTTTTAAAAAAAAGGCTGGAGTGATGGAGCTACAGTGCATTCTGTCAGGCATGAACACTACGAAAAGAATTGAAGGCAGATGAAGGTAAACAACAGATGTACATGGTACACAACAAATACCAAAAAAGAATATAGTTAGTTGAAATAACAAGGGAAGAGGCGAGGACCTTTGTTCCCAAGTCAGTTAACGCTATTGCCATGTTGTTCTTAGCAATCTCAAAGTTGGGAGAGATAGTCAAGCACCTGGTGCAGAGTCAAATTGCAAGAAAAGTCATTCCAATACGTCATTATTGTGTATTACTGGCAACTTAATGTGTACCAAAGAATCACAGGTTACCTTTCATAGCAGGCAATTGCTGCTTCTAGCTCTCCTCGGTTCTTATATATAACTCCCATGTTGCAGTAGGCTTCAGCATACAATGGTCTCTCTAATGCAGCTTTCTCATAACAAGTAAGAGCCACATCAAATTGCATCATTTCTGAATAGACAACCCCAAGGTTGTAATAAGCAGGCTGCATAAATGAGATGTAAGACATTCGCATGATAAAAAACTGGCATGACATGGTTACAAGCAAGAGGTGGTGATGGTACCGCATAGTGGCTGTCTACTTCCAGAGCTTCGCAATATTTTTGGATTCCCTCCTCTGTATTACCTGTTAGCTTCAAGCTAGTTCCAAGATCAGTCAACACAATAGCTAGAAATTCTGAAGCAGGTTTGTAGGAAGGATCTGCAGCTTGAGCTTTTCGATATGCCTGATCCAAATTTTCCAATTGAAACGGTTTTTGAGGCCACATGTCAATTGGAAGAGCAGAAGACAAACATATTGAAGCTTGAAAATACCTCTGCAGCTTCGGTCAATTGACCCTCATCTTTGTAGATCATACCACAATGTGTGAGAGCACATGCATTTTGAGGCTCGATTTTAACAGCCTCTGTGAAGCACTCGACGGCCTGTCTTGGCAGGCTCTGTGCCTGGAGGCAAATCCCTTTCCCGATAAGGGCCTCCACATTGGTGCCCTCCTTCTCAAGCACAACGCTGTACAACTGGAGGGCATCAGCAAACTTATTGCGCGAGCGGAGGATGTTTGCATATCGCAGTGCATCCTTCCCTTGTAACTGCTGCTTAGCTGGAGTAACGGCACCATTGCGGTCAGGGACAACGCCATTGCACTCCTTCCCTTGAACAGGAGAGTCCGCCCCAGGCTGCCCCATGAAAGAGAGACCAAGGGAGTAGCGATAGCCTGCTCCGCCTTATTTTTTCTGCCAAGAAAAAAAAAACAGAATGAATCGATCAGTTCCATGTGGCTGTGGTCACCAAGACTTCCAGTTAGCATTGTGGGGGATGCATCAATCTAAAGGAAGAAATTCCGCGCAGGGAAGGACCGGGAAGTCTTGGTGCGAAGTAAGGAGGATCTACTGTACCGCACTCCAGTAGCGATAGAAGAGCGACGGCGCGACGGCCGAAGCGAACAGAGGAGCCGCGCCGGCGTGAGGCTGCGGCGCTCGGCTCGGCAGCTTGGAGAGCCTACTAAGCCTGGGCTCCTAGGACCCCGCGCGCAGGCAGAGGAGGGCCGACCGCAGCCACGCTTCGCCGCCCACACTCCTCACCCGCATAGAGAGGATCAGAGGGGCCGCCGCGGCGAGGGATTCGGGACTCGGGAGCGGAGGTCCAGGGAGAAAGAGGGGCGGCGGCGCGGCCGTAGCATTATTTGTGGTTAGCCCCCTCCCTTTTCCCGAAAATGTTTGGCGCGGTCGCTTTACGCTTTGTTGGCCCCTGTCCTGCAGCCGCAGCTTTCTTCTTTTCCTGACGAGAGTACTGCATCTTTTTTAGCTGCGACGCCTTTGATTTTGCGATATTATTTTTTTTTTCGTTTTACTATCAACCGCATTCCACGGTAAACGTGCTGATGGACTTCTACCTCGAGAAAATTTTGATTTTGTGTGCACGGCGAGTACCGAGTCTTTTCGGATTTTTACCCTAAAAACAATGTGATTCGAAAATTTATTACTGGTCTCATAAATTATAAACACAGATAATTTTATATGTCATTTACACAGATGATAATATCATCAAAAATACAATGTTTTAAATATCATATATGCAAATCTTTCGACAATTACCACGCCTGCCTACTGAGCGTGCAAAAAGAAGGCTGAAATGGATTAGAGTTCAGATTAACCAGATCAGGATCCTCAGCAATGTACTGTCAAGTCAGGCTGAAATGTTTAATTTCTAATTAAACATGCACTTTTTCTGTTTTGGAAAATATGAAATTTCGATGATTTTTTTTTTATCTCGTCTGGACGTGGTTAGACTTTGGGCCGGCCGAACCGATTCGGAAAGAGCATAGCAACATTGGCAAGAGCCGCCGATCTCGGAGTAAATGGTTTTTGAGATGGGTTGATATAAGTGGGGTGGACAGAGAGAATGACAAATAGAGCCCTCTCTATAAAAAAAAAACAATAATCTCAGCTGTCTATTTCGTGAATCCGACAGCTCTCAACTCTCACCTCCGATAACTGGGAGTGAGAAAATCCGCTTATCCCATCTCCAACGAACGAGATCGACTCCTATTTAAGGCAGACACGAGCTCCGTCTCCACGTCTTGTACTCGAAATCAAACCCGGAACCCAGATCCATTCCAATGGCGCTGCACTCTCTGCTCCGGCGATTCCCAGTTCGGTCTCCGACGGGCCACCGTATGTACGGGATCTATGCATGGTGTTTCGCCGACGATGGCTGCCGGCGCTCCTCGATTTTTGGCATCTCAATCTCAGGTTTTCAACGGAGTTTTTTTTTTCTCTCTCTCTCTCTCTCTTTCCCCCAGTTTCACTCGTTAGTTTGCTAAGATAAGATTTGGCAAAGCAATTCCGTCTGTCACTTTGGTTGAATCATCTTTATACGATGTACTCCATCTCCATATATAATCCATATATATAGGGTGGTAGACAAGGCCTCCCAAAGGAAATTGTTGAGGGGCTAGAAAGAACACTGGTTTTCTTTCTCCTTGTTGCTAGGCGTGATATGGAAGACTTGAAAAGGTTCAGTAGAAACTGCGTGGTTCTTGTTGCCGCATCCATTTTTGCAGCCGCAGTGTACAGGTTGGAATCTAGGATGTAGCATGTGGGAGTCAATTTGTTTTACTTGTACTCGAATTCGAAAGACTCGTCCTGGGATGAACAGCTTAATTTGAAGCCATGGAATTTTTTGGTGCTCGATACTGTCAACATGTATGGCTGCCATTGGTTTTTTTTTTTTTTATATCAACTTTCTCACCTTTCATGGCCACAGCAAATTTCAATCTCCTCCGTTGCAGTCCAAATTTTTATGCTGCCTTGCTGTGTATGGCTCATTGCAACAAACAAGAAGCGAATATAACGCTGTCTTTCTTCTGAGCTCTCACCCATGCCTATGGATGCTTTGATGATCAATTGCTGAATGCTAATTGTATGAAACATCAAAGGTGAATTGCTAAATCACTACGGTATACAGCTAGCCATGCCCCAGTTAACTTGCGATAGGGTAGGCCGGAGCCCATCACATATAATGCAGACAACCTTTAAACACATGTCTCAGATGTCTGGATACGACAATGAACATGTTAATACACCAATGATTTGTCAACACAGAAGAATATTTAAAATAGGACAAAAAAGAGATACAAAAATGAGACGACAAACAGCAAAGGATGCCGCCTCGAACATATCCAGTGCATTAATAAGACAGGAAAGTTGTCGATGTTTTACAAAATTCATTTATTTGTCCATCTCTAGCTATGAATAAACACTACATATATATTTGTGATTCTTTACGTGTGAATAATTTATGATCGTTATACTAATGTTTAAACACCAGTGATTTCGTTTTTGCTCGACAGGGAAGCCAATTCCTCACCATGGTGCGTTTCGGTTGGGCCGCTTAGTGAAGCCTTGGGCTGATTAATTCCTCATGGCCGAGCCCGTGTACACGAAGAAGCCTTTCCTTCCTGTTTTCTCGTCAGCCTGCCTCCTCGATCCCCTGTCCTTGCTGTCCTCCGTCCGACTCCCCACCATGGCCGCCACCGCATCGCCTCCCGCTGCCGCCCCGCCAACCGTTGAGCCCTCCTCTTCCCAGGGCCACCGCCCAAGGTTACTTCTTCTCTTCTCCCTGCACCTTCCCGCTCTTTCCTCTTATCTCTCTTTTGTTTTACTTTTCCTTCCCTCCGGTGAAATTTGGGGGCGGGGGGGGGGGGGGGGGGGGGTGCAGACTCTCTCTTGCTTGTGTCTGATGGTAAATAGCTGAAATTCTTGCGATTTTTCATGTGTTTGAGCTCTTTTCCGTTTCTGTTCTATCCTGCAGGCCTAGCGTGGCAACCTCGTGGGATTCCGAAGGTACCAGGTTTTATCTCCTTGCCTGCGACCATTTCCGATTGTTTGTGACCAGTATATGAATATCCGAATCGAGCACGCCGTAATGATAGATAGTTGAAATTACAACTATTATTTTTTACATGGTCTCGTGTGCAGTTCCAAAAGCACCTTGGGAATTGTCAGTTAAGAACCTTTCTTTTACCACTTTGTTTTTCAAAAAAGCCAGTTAGATCAGAAAGTCACCATTTTTCCAGTAAAAATGTTTGTCTTAATATCCCAATTTCCTATTGGATGCTCTAGTGCCGTTGTATTGTCCGAATCGGTAAATAGGTTACCATTTAGTTCAAGTGTAGCTCATAGATGCTTCATTTCGTAGCCACCACTTGTTTGGTTGTTTCTGGAAGAAAATAAATTTGTCGCCTTGCTTAACTCGCACTAGGCCAAACGGTTCTGAAGGTGTTTTCTTGTCGCCTACTTCTGGGCCTGCGCCTGCAATTCCATTATTTCAAACTTACTATGCATGCTGTGGAACGGTAAGATGTGATACGAATTTTGGATTATATACAGCGCTACGCAGATATGCAGAAAGGTGCGAGACGGAGTCAGAGGCATTCGTGGATCCTGTTCTGCTTCCAACCCTAGAGGACTTACTTCAGGATCTGTATACATCATTGCAACCACAGCCAGTCGACTATGAGCACCGACAAGTTATGATCAATGTCTTCAACAAAATTGCTGAACAAATATTTGGTGAGAGATCTTTTTTCTGATATCATGGGGTCAAAGGAGTTGTATTCTGATAACTCTATTGTGATAACTGTCAACACATGCATATCATATAACTATTTTAAGTTTTCAAATTTCATGGACAGCCATGTATATTACACCTGAGTTTGACTCCTAGCAGACCTGCATTTTTGCACTCGGGGAGGCTTTTTATTGCCTCAGCAGCAGCAGCATTTCCTTTAATGGCCTGTCATGGCTTGAGAATTTTGTTCTCCATTCAGTTTATCCATGTATACCTCTTTCAGTGTCAATTGATCATTTAAGTTCTTAATGCTTTTGAGATATTGCATCAACAACATTTACTAAGAAGGCCTTCGATCTGAATATTTTGAACCTGCTTTCTTCGTTGGTGCTTCCTTTCAGGTAAAAAGAATGGACTTCCTGTCGTGGAACCGTTTGGATCATTCACAATGGATCTATTTACTGCTAAAAGTGACCTTGACCTCTCTGTCAACTTTAATACTGATATCAATACTGAATTTCCTCGCAAGGACAAAATTTCTGCTATTAGGAGACTCGCAAAAATTCTTCACCGTCATCAAAGTAATTACTGGCTTGAGAAGATTTTTTCACATCTTTCATAGCATTTATTTTCATTCACCTTTGCCTGTACATCTTTCATAGCATTTTTTTTTAATTCAGAATGAGCACAAAGCAATCTAGTTATACTATCTAGCTTATACAAAAAAGATACCATGCAATGTTTTTCCAAAAGTCCTCATAGTGACACCACCATCTGTGCATTGATATTGTTTTTTAGGAAAAGTTCAAATTGTAACCCATATGCTTTATTCACATGAGATTTGTGTGTTCATTGAATTCGACATTTACTCCTGCAAAATCCAAGATTCACAGTTCTAAAAACAACACGCCAATACATGGAGTGATGATTTGTGCAAGTCTTTTCGTGAAATTTCATTGTTGTTGTGAGTTGTGACATTACCAGAGCACATGAAATTAGGATCAGCCAATCAGGATCTTGACTTGGCAGAAGCAGCTGTATAATAGTTTTTCACTTTCTTTCGTTTAAACAGATGTGTGAAGGTATAGAATAAGGTTGATAAAGAAGGGGGGGAATCGTGGAGCAAAAAATTTAGGCTAGTGTATCTAACAATTTTTTTCATTCTGATACATTTTGTCAGACGCCAGCAAAAATTTCATTGTACCACATTCTGGTACATATAAAGGCACTTAGCAGTACCATTTCGATGCAAATGTTGGTTATTATATATCTCTTACATTACCTATTTCAGGAAATGGTCGCTGTTATGGGGTTTTACCAATTGTTACTGCTATCGTTCCTGTATTGAAGGTTATTGATCAGGGAACTGGTGTGGAATGTGATATTTCAGTAGAAAACAAAGATGGCATGTCAAGATCTATGATATTTAAATCTATTTCATCAATAGATGAAAGATTTAGGATACTGTGTTACCTGGTATTGTGGTTCTTGGTCTTGAAATATTGGTTTTTATGGAGATGCTAACTGAAAACTACCCAAATCTACAATTTGAGTATATGCCAACTGTAAACATATTCTTTTTTTTTTTTTACAGATGAAGTTCTGGGCTAAGTCTCATGGCATTAACAGCCCAAAAGATCGAACTATCAGCTCTATGGCGATTATTTCTTTAGTTGCTTTCCATTTACAGGTAAATGGACTTTTCTATGTTTGGTTTGGCTTTCATTCTGTTAGGGAACAGATCTTGTTACTCTTGTATTCCCAGGAGACCAGTGGCCCATATAAATAGGGTACAGGTGGTGGTACAATATGCACGAAGCCCCTTATACAATGGGTAAATTACATAAAGATATATAACAGTTAACATAAACTATCTATAATAACAGAAGCATATCTCTAACACATTCGACATGGGTAATCATGAATACATTGAGTTCATTGTATATTTCTGCCTAGCTCTCCTTTGTATTCGAGTATGTAGAAAAATGCATGTACTCATTAGTTGTATGACGTGGACTGCAGACCCGGCATCCTCCAATATTACCTGCATTTTCTGCCATACTGAAAGGTACTCCCTTAATTGAGCTCATGTCATTCTCCTTGATATTAAAGTAAAATAGCTTCTATTGTCTTGCAGACGGTTCAGATTTTGCAAGTATTGAGAGGAATGTCTCGCTGTACAAGGGTTTTGGGAGAAGAAATAAAGAATCTATTGCTGAACTTTTTGTGTCATTAATGAGTAAAGTGAGTTGCGTTAATCTCTTTATTATGTTTAGACTCATATGCACCTTGATGATTTTCTGCTTATGTTTTTGGTTATAACTATAGCAAAAACATTGGAACATTGTACACTGCACGACTAGAAAGGTTAAAAAACATTCTGCCCTCCAAAAAATGCTTGAATTTTTTTCCTTGAACACACCTGAAGTCAGTCTAAAATCTAGTGTACTTCCAAACTTTATCTGACGACCTACCCTCTGCACCACTGATAGATGATCAAGTTACTTCGTTTTAATAAGCGGTGATCCTGTTTCCTCAGAGGACATTGTTACCAGTTACCCCACCGGATGATCTGATTCATTTGTTTAATATCCTTTGGGTTAACCTATTGTTATTTTTAGGGCCCCTTTAGCAGAGCTCCCAGCTTCTAATTCTCAGGCAGAATCAGGGTAGCTCTATTAAACGCTGTTTTTCAAGAGAAGTGATTTTTGTCTGATTCTGTGAAGTGATTCTCCGAAATGAACTAAGAGGCTGGGAGCTAAGAAAAAATAGCTTCTCCTGATTCTGTGAAGTGATTGTCTATCCTGATTCTAAGAATTTATCCTAGAAAAATCAAAGAGAATCACTTTTAGCCATCAGAATCACTTCATAGAAGAATCAGGAGTGAATCCAAAAAAATCAGAAGCTGAGAGCTCTACCAAAGGGGCCCTTGAAATTCTTCTCTATTTCTTTATGGTATTGTGGTTGCATATAAACTGCTTTCAAGATGCACTTATCTGACTAATAGTTTACACGTTAATCCGATTCCCTGTGCATCATCTTAGTTATAGCTCATTCTTCTCGTTTACTTTATACTCTTGGCCTTCTTGTATGCAGCTAGTATCAGTGGAACGTTTATGGGAGCAAGGCCTCTGTGCTAGTAATTTTGAAGGATCATGGATCTCAAAAACCTGGGATAGAGGTGTTGGGAACTTAAGTGTAAGTCTCTCAATAATTTGGATTTTACTTTAAAATTTTATTATACCCACAGAAAAAAAAATTGTTGATGTGCGCAACAATTCATTCAGGTTGAGGACTTCATGGACAGGTCTCAGAATTTTGCCAGATCGGTAGGGAAGGAGGAGATGCAAATAATATGTGAATGCCTAAGGGTTACAGTTTCTAGTCTGAGCAACTTCTTTATGGGTAACATTAATGCGCCTAAACTAAAGGCCTTTCTGTTTGGCCCCCTCCAGGAAAGCCCAATGATTAACGCAAGTCAAAAGAATGGTGAAAGGAAGCGTGTTAATCCAAATAAGATGAGCAGTCAAAAAAATGCTAAGAGGAGGAAACTTGACCAGGACAAGACAGTCACTCCTCCCATTCAGAATGATGCTAAGAAGAAGAAACTTGATCAGGATAAGCCAGTCGCTCCTCCCATTCAGAATGATGCTAAGAAGAGGAAATTTGATCAGTATAAGCCAATCACTCCTCTCATTCAGAAAGATGCTAAAAAGAAACTTGATCAGGATAAACGAGTCACTCCTATTCAGAAAGATGAAAAGAAGAAGAGCATCTTTAGACCTGACTTGGGAAATAGTCATGTACAGCAAAAGAAATCAAAGCTTAATATACAGACTGGCCATCCTGCTTCTGGTTCACGGCCTGCTAATGTTTTTATCCCACCTCAAATGCATCAACCAGTTCCCACCCAACCAAGTACCCCGTTGCTGCATAATCCGCAACAGCTGTTTAACCCTTCTTATGGATTGCCACGCCCGCAGTTGCATCCGGCTTATCATCCTTATCAGGGATTGGTAAGTCAACCACAGGGCAATTCAGTTCACTTTAATCATGGGATTCAGCTGCAGCATCAAGGCCAAGTTATGTTTTCTCCATCAGCATCCCACCATCCCGTGATGGATAGGCTGCACCCGTATGGTATCAATGATGCTCATCAGGTGCAGCATTACGACAGTAGGTTTATTCAGAGACCACCGCCACCACCATATGGAATTGGCCCAAGTTTCTGGAGATGATGGTCGCTGTTCATAAAGTCGGTAGATATTGGAATTTATTTAGATTATTGATCTGTTGTAAAATGGAAATGCAAAACCAGAGAATGAAATTGTAAGTTGTAACATCACTAAATTGTCTAAACTGTTGGCTGCACCATCTTATTACTAATCAGGGCGTACCTGAGACTGGATGCAGTGATTGTTAAATATTTTGCGGCCTGAGATGATGTGGTTTGTCCTGAATGAAGACTGGAAGGATTCTTTACTGCCTGTACCATCCAAATCTGCCTGCTGAGTGCAGAGTTTCAGTTTCTGGTTTTACCGGTAAAAACTGAGACACAGACACCGACAGGCAGGCTAACATCACATGAGCCATTGCTATCGCTTTGCAACTGTAGCCCTGCAGCTAATACTATATCTCACCAAGGAAGGGAAAGGAAAGAACAAAATTTTTGGTAGTCTGCATTTGAATTTCCATCTACTGTCATCTTCGTTCATCCGTTTCAGTTTTGGACTGTTACTGATCAGCTTTGTGTTTGCTTGGCAGTTGGCACCCATTATTGCCACTGTCGATATTTTTTTCGGCTATTAGCTTTTTTTTTTTACAAATTATTCTATGTTGATATACAACAAAAGCTGAAAATTCATCTTCAGAACTTCAGCGGTAATAATTTTAAAACGGAGGAAGGAGTCTACATTTAAGAGCCATGTCGGTCAAAATTGAAGGACACTGCGCGCGCCTGTAGTCGCTGTACGTGCAGATTGATATCGACCAGATACTGCATGGATCCACGTGTTGGCTAGGAGTACCTGGCTTCTGATTGAGCATGCAGCATGTCCATCGTAGTACTAGTCAGCAGTTTATGGAGCCGTCCGTCCAGGTACATACTTTTGGCATCTGTGCTAGTTGCACGTGTCGCGTGTCCAGGCTCTGATCAAAGATGACTTTGGATATTGCTCAATTATCTGATGCTCATCGTCTTTCCTTGCATTAGTCAGATCGACACCAACACTAAAGTTGTAAGCTTTTTTTTTTTCTTTTAGGAACATAGTAAAGTGTTATATTTGATCTTTTTACCATAATAGTCTCTTGTACTATATCCATCAAAAGGAAAAACAATTTAAAACGGATGCACACACGTGTCATCACCTGACGTGGCATGCTGTTTGCGTGACATTGACTAGTCAGCGGAATAATGTATGGACGGGTCCACGCGCGGGGTAAGCAAAACAACGGAGCACCGAACCACAGAAACAAACCTTGACCGGTTTCAAACAAGATCAAGCTCCCCATTCATCACCGGCTTCGTCGATTCATTCCCCTATAAGCACCTCACCTCTGGCCAGCAGCTCGAAGCAAAAGAGGACGGTTCAATTCCTGCCTGCGGCAATGGTGATCGTTGACTTGCTGGCCAGCGCCGAGGACCGCATCCTGTTGCCAAGAGAGGAGCAGAAACCAGCTGCTGCCAACAGTAGAGCAGTGGCCGACGAAGACGTTGTTGAGTCACCACCTTCGGCAGCGGCGTCAACAGTGGAGCAGAAGACCTTCTTTCTCAACAATGGCGTCAGGCACCTCAGCCAATGCGGCATTACCAGGCTGCCTGACAGTTACGTCCTGCCGCCCTCCGACCGCCCGGACGATCCTTTGACAACGAGGGTTGTCAAGCTTCCCGTCGTCGACCTCGCGCGCCTCCACGACCCCGCCGAGCGCGCCGCCGTGCTGGAGACGCTCGACGCCGCGTGCCGGGACTACGGCTTTTTTCAGGTGTAGTACGTCTGCATGCATACATATATATATGCTTGGATTACTGTTTCATTCTTGCGACGTCGTGATCAGCCGCTTGAGCGAACGCCTGACGGATAAATAGGTGGTGAACCACGGGATGGGGAGCGACGTGACCGCAGGCGTGCTGGACGCGGCCCGGCGCTTCTTCGACCCGCAGTTCGCCGAGCGGGCGCGGCACATGGCGCCGGACGTGCGCGCCACGGTGCGGTACGGCACCAGCTTCAACCAGGCCAACGACTCCGTGCTCTGCTCGCGCGACTTCCACAAGCTCGTCTGCCACCAGCAGCTGCACGCCGACGCCGTGATCTCGTGGCCCCAGGAGCCGGCCGACCTCAGGGAAGTGGCGTCCAGGTACGCCGTGGCCAACCACGCGCTGTTCATGGAGCTCATGGAGGCGTTGCTCGATGCACTGGGCGTCATCCGCTACGCCAGCACCTCCGGCTCTGATGATGGATTACTGGGGGAGCTGGCGGCGGCTGGGTCGTCGCAGATGATGACGATGAACTGCTACCCGGCGTGCCCGCAGCCGGAGCTCACGCTGGGAATGCCGCCGCACTCGGACTACGGCCTCCTCACGCTGGTGCTGCAGGACCACGTGGAGGGCCTCCAGGTCATGCGCAACGGCCAATGGCTCACCGTCGACCCCGGACCGGGATCGTTCATCGTCAACGTCGGCGACCATCTCGAGGTGCACTAGAGTTTTTTTTTTTGTGCATCTTAATTCTTGAACAGTTGCATCACTTTATTTTAGCTTGTCACTTTAGCTTATTGACGGCACCATCGACAATGGCAACCTGCTATTACTACCTGTGTTTCAGCATTGACTTTTGAGCTAGTCAAATGCAACAAATTAACCGCGCTGTATATATGTCGGCCACAATATTAAGAGACTTATAAATCCCCCGTCGTCCTTTAAAACCCAAGTTGCTTCTAGCTAGCTAATTGATCAGAACCGTCATTAGTTTATCCTAGCAGTATTAGTGCCTCCAGATTCTTTATTTTTTTTGTCTCTCTAACCATATATGCATGCATATGATGTCCTAATGACAGAGGGACATTGTATCTTGTTCGGAACTGAATTGAATTAGTTGATGTTGAGAACGAATGGCAATAGAAGCCTAGTCCCTAGTGTCTCACAGCTCATGATCATCTGCCTTGAATTCTTAATTATTCGTAGAGCTAAAAATACCTGATGAAGTGATGAACTTATATATTTCCAGTGAATTTGTAAACACTCATGGACGATGCAGATCTACAGCAATGGGCGTTACAAGAGCGTTCTACACCGTGTTCACGTGAACTCGAGGCAGCTGCGCATCTCGGTGGCGTCATTCCACACGGTGCCGGCGGAACGGGTGATCAGGCCGGCGGCGGAGCTGGTCGACGACGAGCTCAACCCTCGGCGGTACATGGACACGGACTTCGCCACCTTCCTCGCGTTCCTCTCGTCAGCCGAGGGCAAGCACAAGACCTTCCTCCAGTCAAGGAAGCTGCCGGCTGCTCTGCCTAGTAGCTAAGCTTTGTGATTGCTACATTTAGTAGATGAGCTCAATTGATAGTATCAAGAAGATGAATTATGGAGCACAAGTACTCCGTAGTTGTTTATTTCCTCGTCAACAGGCGTTGACCAGTCTTTGATCGGGCTGTGTTGACTTTCCCCACAAGCAATCGTATGTGAAAATTATTAGAGCAGCACACGTACTCACTGATGAAACGACGGCCGTCGACCAGTTAACATCATGCAGTTCAAACTCGCTTTTTACTACTCCTATATATTCGTCAAGTGTTTCGTCCCCAAAAAAAAAATATGATCAAGTGGTAACATAAGACGTATTCTGACATATCAACCTTGCATTCATTTTCATTTTTGGATCACCATTTTGAGTCGAAATGCATTTGCATTACCCATCAGATTATTCGATCCATCAACCTCAAGAAAAACAATATGAATCAGTATGTGCTTCAGACAACGAACCTGGCACTAATGACTCCGGAAGCCGGAATAAAATATTACTAATGATCGTTGAGGAGGCCGGTGATTTTCGTCTGCATGCAAACAAATTCAATATTTCTTGCTTTCCTGCCTACACGTGATGGCCCGAGGAAAGAACCAGCATGTATAGACGCATGGATAAAAAATCTCCAGCGACCCGGCCATTGCCCACATGGAGGTTTCTCGCATGGAAGCTGATAATACACTTACGTGAAACGTGCTAATCACCGGCTGGAAAATACTGCTGCCTCCACATGAGAATGGTAACAAATTCGCCGTACACTGATATCAATCACCGGCGGCGGGCAACAAGATCAAAATATTTCCTCAGGATGGCCGTGTCCTGATATCAATCAACGGCTTCGTACAACAAAATCAAATATTTTCCTTAGCCACTAATGTTGCGTGCAAGGGAATAAAATACTCTGGAGCCTAGCCGTACATCAAGAATTGGAAAGACAAACAAAATCAAATTTCCTGCACCATTGTTACGTTTATGCATACAAGGAAACAAATGAACCTGTTCCTGGCCGTGAAGTGGACAAGGAAAGCACAAATCTCCTTCCTTGTGTACGTACAAATGATTCCAAGAAAGGCCCAGTCATCTGGCCTATATAAACAGTCTTAGGTTCACGGCAGGAGAGGGGACACGAAGGCAGACACACACACACACACGAGAGAGAGGAGGAGACGCTCACAACGTTGGCCAGAGACACACACGAGAGGAGGCTGCCAGGCTCACGCACGCACCTGCCAGGCTCACGCGCCCACAGACACAGAGAGGGAGGAGCCACCAGGTTGCGCTGCTCGACGCCGACATCCAGAGGAGGAGAAGACAGAAGAGTAGAGAGCGCCGCCAGGCTGCCCACACGTATACTCGCCGTCTACGTCCTCGACACGGAATGTGGTGTAGCCCGTTCGAGAGAATCACACAGCCACCATTTGTAAGTGGCCTATGAAGGTCATACGGCTACGAACGGAATGTGGTGTAGCACGTTTAAAAAAATTATATGACCACGACTCGTAAATGACGTGATATGTCTTTAAAAAAAAGCATACAGCTACGACCAAAATATGACGTAGCATGTGCACGACGATCACATAGCTACAACCTAGAAGTGGTGTAGCGAGTTATATAAAAAAAAGTTGAAAGATGGGCGTCTTTGCAAGAACCGATGGTCCATCTGTTTGATACATGATTTGATCATGCGGCAATAAATTCAAGTGTTGTGATATTAAAGGCTTTAAGATTTGTTCGTTATCCCTTTGTATGGGTGAAACGCCTGTTGGTGTGTTACGGATTGCCAACCAATGAATGCATTCGTGCATCTTTACTAGTCTTGCTTACACTTGTGACATACAAGAAGCTGGCAAGTGTTGTTTGATCTAAAACAACAATATTTCTTTAGTCTCTGGAGTTACGGCTCAAGCGGATTGAAATTGAAATAAGACAAAGCATTTTTGTAGATGTGATATCATGACTCGAGCTGGTGGAATAGTTCATTGAAGTTCGGACAATTGTTAAGAAATTATTTTGTTATTTTGCTTTCTTTGGGGAAGCATCGTCTTAGAAAATATAAGAAAGGGGATATATACACACGTATATTATGTGTAGCATTGACCAGGCGAACTCACATTTCTCTTGACACGGTATTAAACATATTGCTGGGCACCGAACTTGATGAAATGGATGAAATGCGCAATTCATCATAGAAACAAACAATCAAATTTGATGACACATTTTGTGTCTGTCTATTAGCAGCCGGGCCAGCACCAGACAGGAGAAAAGACAATCATTCGTCGCCCTTTCGTATTCCCACACGCCTTGCTTGGTTACAGCTCATCGCTCTCTGCCCAACTTGCACTGCATTGCTTTGCTCCGCCCTGCTTGCCAATGCCGCCCCCAAATTATATTTCACGGAATCAATCAAAAATCTTGTACTACAAATATACAATGCAGAGATATACTATACCAATGTAAAGATTGCCATTCTGCTTTGATAGAATACAAAAAAAAAATCAGTATCTGTAATTAAATTTCCTAGCTAAGCTAACTAATAGGAGTAAGGAGCCGTCTGTTCATCCATGTCATGAATTCCGATCGATCATCCACGGAATAAATGGTGTGGTTAATTGCTGGTATGGTCATGGTCATGGTGTGAGAGAGAAGAAGAAGAATACTCGTACAGATTACAGATCAGCAGCGGTGGTTGGAGGTGCGACGAGTGAGTGACTAGTTTGTTTTTGGCAGGAGTAAGTACAACCGAAGCGAAGCGGGGGCCGCAAGTGCCTTCTTGTTGCTTGCGTTGCTCCTTCTTCCATCTCTTTCTCTTCTCGACGCCATTGTTGCTTTGATGTTATTACACCAAACATTGCTGCTATAGGAGTAGCTTCTTCTATCTCCCAGCTGCCGGCGACCGAGCGCGGCCCATCCACCATAACGCATGTAAACGGAACGAATGCCAGCGCAGGCACAGCAGGAACGGTACGGTACGGTTGGTGGTTGGTGGTGGCGGCGTCAGGACCAGAAGGGCGCGCGGTGGGGAATCCCCTTCCGCCGCCGTCCCTGCCTGCTATTCTTGCTCCCGCCGGCCTCCAAGGACGGCTGATGATGATGAGGACGACTCAGACTGGCCGCCTCGCCGCCCTCGCCCTCGTCGGTGCGGCCGTTGCTCCTCTTGGTGTCCATCAACTGCGTTCATACCATTTCGATTACGGTGGTGGGCGGAGGGGGAACCGAATGAGGAATAACGATGGATTAAAAGAAAAAAAAAGAAGCAATTAACACCTTGCATCCGAGGGAGCAGAACCGGAAGGGGTCGAGCAGCGCCCGTCCGCAGATCTCGCAGTTGTAAGGGGACGCGGCGGCCTTGCCCGCGGCCGCTCCGGTGCCGCGCGGCTGCGGACGCTCGTTGAGGAAGAGGACCCGGGCGCTGTTGATGACGTAGGTCTGGACGCCGGAGGTGTCGAGGACGTCCTCCACCTCGGAGACGCGGACCACGTCGTGGTACGACGACCGTCGTATCTGTTCTTTTTGGCGGAGGGAGATAATCCATCAATCGAAGGCGCAATCTTTTTTGGCGGAGGGAGGCGGCCCGCATTGCAAATTTGCAATTGCATTGGCGAGGGAGGAAGGAAGCAGAAGAAAGAGACAGAGGTACCTGGATGACCCTGTGGCCGGCGTGTCGGTGCGCTCTGCAGCAGTAGCAGAAGGCCGGCGGCGGTGGTCCTCCCTCACAGTCGAGGCAGAACATGTTGCACTCGTTGCGCGGGGAGGCCGGGTGGGCGGCGCAGGCGAGGAAGAAGCGCGTCTTCAGGAGCGTCTCCAGCCACTCCGGCACGACCCCAGGCCGCATCGTCAGCGACGACCGGCGGCAATGCAGGAAAACAGAAGAGGCAATGCCGGCCGGCAACCTCTTCCCTCAGCACCACGCGGCCCTCCCTCTCGCTCACCTCACCAGGCGGCCGAGAGAGAGAGAGAGAGAGAGAGGAAATGGGGGAAGGAGAAGGAGGAGGAGGATTGGAAGGTAGCGTGGGCTTTTCCGATGCGGATTCGCAGCGGCGGCAGAGAAGAGAAGACTTGACTCTGCACTCTGCACTGCACGAAGACTTGACAGCCGTCGGATGGACGATTCTCTGAGCTCCTTGATTGATCCACCGCCACCTGCCCTGCTGCGTGTAGTAAATGGTTGCAGTGGATTCATTCAGAAAGAACACCTGATGACCAAAAAAACAGCGGCTTCCGCTTTGCTTCCTCGCTCGTTGTCGCGTAAGAGTAGACGACTCGTTCACCTGAATGAACAATTGGCCGGCCAGCCGCTACAAAGTGGAGTACAAACGAAACTGAAGAAAAGTTTGGAAGCAAGGCACGAAGCTTCTTCTTCAGCCTTTTCGTCTGTTCTTCCACCGAATCTCCAGCCCAAAGGGAGCTCAAGTTACTTACTCTAGTACTCTGTGAGCTCCAGTCCAACGATGATCACTTCATAGGAGTACATGGTCACAAACTCTATCTGACAGCTCAAACGCTCTTGGATAAAGGCAGTGCTGCTGCATGGGCTTCCACGGAGTCAGATCAGGTGACATCTACTGCTAGCTACTGCTGCTCCGAAAATTAACAGAATACTCCTAGACAGCACCACTTGGATGCTCCTAGACAGCAGCAGCTGACACTGCGGTAAACAACAATCCAAGGCTTTTCTTCACATGTCTGTCTGCTACTCCACTGGTAGGCAGTAGCTTATCACAAACAAGAAAACCTAGTTACTCCATCACACAGCTTACAACTCCCTTTCGTCCTGCAACAACCTCCCTAACTACAGTTCAGCTGGCCACCTAGCAGAATGCAGAAATAAGTTTGGTAAGCTGTCAATTCAGTCGGCGGACCAAAATATAATTGACGAATGAAGCTCAGCAGTCAGCAGGGAGAAATAAGAGAGTTCGTTGTCAGGTTCAGCTCCACCGCGTGGATCCAAACTAAACGCCGCCCAAATATTGCGGCTTGCATTGCCATCAGATGCAGCTGTTGTTTCTGGTTCCTAGTGCAGTGTCGAGACAGAGGATGAACGATCGATCGATGGCAGTATCGCAGGGGAGGCTTAATTATTCCATATCGCCTCTGTCAACGGCATCGATCGATCGCTTGATTAATTGAGGAATGCATGTGTCAACGCGACGCAGCGTCTGATGAAAGATGCAGCAGCTCGCTGGCATCGAGTTTAGCCGACCAGTGGTTTTTGCAGCTGATGGTCTGGTCTGGTCGTCTTACTATTCTTCAGCGTCTCTTCCTCTTCCCTAGTTTGTACTCCTAGGGATGCTGCTGCCACTAATTAAGCAGGTAATGAGCGCAAATAAGTCGTGGTTAATATTAGGTCGGAGCACCTACCTTCTATAATAATCATTAAAAGAAGGAAAAGAAAAGGCCCAGCAAGATACTGTGACGCATAGGACGGGCCTGGGTGATACATCTAGGCACTGTAGCCCATGGAAGCCCAGCCCAGTAACACAGGTCCTCCTGCCTCCTAGTCCTGGCTCCCGCAGTCCAGGTACCCGGCCGAAATGCTGCTGCAGCAACATGCCATGTAGGAGGCGTGGAATCAAAGAGGAATGCGAGCTCAGTCCAAGCGCGAACGCCATGCCGGTCGCCATCGCTGACCATGACAGACCGTTCGTTTCTTGCACACATCCCATTCACCTATCAGAATCAGTCGAGATTTTAGGGTTCCTTCGAAAACGATGCCTAGTACTCCAAAGTCAAAACGTGGAGTACTCCGTTGGCGTGCGGAGGACCAGCGATCGAATCGCCGTCCTGCTCCTTCCTGAGAAGACCAACAAAGAAGAAGAAGAAGATGCGTGTGGATATATGGTCTCTGATGAATGAATGAATGGCTTCTTCAATTGGTGATGGATGGCCCATCACCATTTATGGATCCAGCTAGTAGCTCTCTCTCTCTCTCTCTCTCTCTCTCTCTCTCTCTCTCTCTCCCTCTCTCTCTGTAGTTGCACAAAATGAAATCAACATGGTTGCCAGAACAAAGCCGTGTGCTCCTCCTCAGCCAAAAACCGTTCACAGATGAGAATTCCCTTTTCTCTAGAGTACTCCTACCTCACCTGGATAATTCCACCCTTGTATCTCTCGCTGTCTGTTTAGATTACCATGAGATGAGAGTATCCGAAATTTTGTTTTCACAACAGAAGGATTGGTTGGTCCGCCCGTGGGAAACAATGCCCCTCTCTTAGATAGGAGTAATAACTTTGGACAATTTCTCATACAGTAACATCGAGGCATCAATGAAGATGAACATCTAACAACGAAAAATAATTCAGATGATGTTGCTCATTGTGGTTATAGAAAATAAAATTTAACGATAATTAATAGGCTGTATCAATATAGATTTTTATCCTTCAGATAATGTTGTATCAATATAGATATAGAAGAAGATAACTACAAAAATCTGCTACTGGTAACTATAATGCCGATTATATAGCATAAATACTCCACCCCTGGGAAACCAGAAACCCCGCCTCTCGCGTATTGAACTCGTTCCATCTTCTATTCCTTCTTCCTTGACACCGCCAGGGACCAGGCCGGGCTACAGAGCAGAGGAGCAGAGGAGGAGGAATTTGCAATGGCGGCGGCAAGATCGCTGCTCCTGCTGTTCGGCGTCTTCGTCGCACTCTTCGCTGCATCCCACGCCGCCGGCACGCCGGACGGCTCGGAGGAGTGGGGCTACGTCCAAGTCCGCCCAAGTAAGTAAACTCGGCCTCTCCTGATCTCTATCTTTCTACCCACCATGCTTACAGAAGCTCCTCCTGTGAATCTGTGATTGCAGAGGCGCACATGTTCTGGTGGCTGTACCGCAGCCCGCAGCGCGTGGACAACGGCACCACGCCATGGCCGACCGTGCTCTGGCTGCAGGGAGGCCCTGGCGCGTCTGGAGTCGGCTACGGCAACTTCATGGAGATCGGCCCGCTGGACGTCGACCTCAAGCCCCGCGCCACGACATGGCTCTCCAAGGCCGACCTCCTCTTTGTGGTATCTACTCCTTCGTAGTATCAGATTCCATCTACTATCTGCTCCTGTACTCCTAGCACTAAGCTGTTTGCAGACGTCTCAATGAATGAATTCAATGAATCCAAAGAACTCATCAATCAACAATGCCAACTGCAAATGCCAGGACAACCCTGTGGGCACCGGTTTCAGCTTCGTTGAGGACGGCGACACGAGCCTGATGGTGCGCACGGACGCCGAGGCGGCGCGCGACCTCACGACGCTGCTCTGCACCCTCTACCGCACCAACGCACGCCTCCGAGACAGCCCGCTCTACATCGTCGCCGAGTCATACGGCGGCAAGTTCGCCGTCACCACCGCGCTCGTCGCGCTCAAGGCCATCGAACAGGGAAGGCTCCCGGCCAAGCTCGCAGGGGTGGCCCTCGGAGATAGCTGGATCTCACCCCTCGATTTCGTGGTCAGTTTTCTTCCTTTCTACCAGTGCTATGGACTATCTGTAATGCTTGTTGTTGATTAAAGTCTTCTAGTGCTATTCCCTCTACTAAGGTAATGCTCCTAGTAGATTGTTCTCGATACCAAAACGTGTAGTGATATGTTTCGTGTGAGCGAATTATTAGCGACGCTTTCCGGTGTACTAATCCATGATTAGCGGCAGACGCAAGTAAATTAATGAATGACCGATGCAGATGTCGTGGGGGCCATTGCTGTACCAAGTCTCCCGGGTCGACGAGGAAGGCCTGCGCCAATGCAACGAGTAATGCTGCTGCAACCATTGTCATTTATCACTGTCAATATATAGCATGTTGATGATCGAGATTTGTTAAAGTTTTTTTTTTCTTCTGACGGATGCGCATCGTTAATTCGCAACTCGATCGCAGTGTGTCGATGAAGATCAAGGAGCAGCTGAGCAGCGGGCAGTTCAAGGAGGCCGAGGCGTCGTGGTCGGAGCTTGAGGCTGTAGTCCTCGGCAACTCCAACTCCGTCGTACGCACTATCACCTTTTTCTTCTTCACTCTGCTTCCAATAATCCAATACGCTGCTGCTGCTGCATCTTGTTCTGATGAGAAAAGAAACGCGTGTGCAGGACTTTTACAACTTCCTCAAGGACGACGCTGAGGCGCCGGCGACAGCAGCGGCGACGCAGGGCGCGAGGTCGCTGGCGGCGTTCTCTTTCCGGAGGAACAACGGTTACTCCGGCTACCTGGACTCCATGGCCACCATCGCTGCTTCGGCGAGACAGGGCGGCGGCTTCTCCGGTCTCATGAACACCGTGATCAGGGACAAGCTCGGTATCATCCCCAAGAACGTCAGGTAATCAACACGCGTTCTTCAGCGCGTTATAATTGGGAACGTTTCAGATCTCATCTTACTCTGCAAGTGCCGTAAATTACTAGCTGGGGTGAGCAGTCAAACGATGTGTTTGATGCTCTGGCAGGAGACTTCATGAAGCCCAGGATTGACGAGGTACGTATAGTGCTGTGTAATCAACTGCTCGCAGCGCTACAACTGATCCAAGAAATTTAACTGATGCAGGTGGATCAGCTTCTGGAACTCGGTGTCAACGTTACCATCTACAACGGACAGGTAGTCTTTTTTGCTTCTTTCTCATGAACAGGACGATGCGTGCGTGCATCCAAAGACCCATCTGACAGTCATAGATGAATACGGTTCTGCTCATGAACACATGTTGCTTATCTGTCTCACTGTCGATCTGGATGAGCAGCAGGATCTTCCCTTTTCCCTTGTCCGGTTTCGTGATTGCAAGGAATATTTTTGCACATGAGACATCATGCAAACCTTGGCTGGTGAGACAGGAGGAGACTTTCGGACCTGCATTGCACGGGTGCGGATCTATCCGAAGGGACGACCTGGTCCGTGACCTAAGAGTCATGGTGGTAAATCATTCACCCTCTGATCTCCTTACCCATCACGGGCATCTTGGAGTTGGAGCTTTATCGTTGTCTCTATCTGTGTCTATTCTGTCTTTCTTTTCTTCTGGATTTGCTGGAGTAGTTGGTTCTGAACATTGCTGCGCTGAATCTGTACTGGAGCAGCTGATTAGTTGGTTGGTGCCAAGCGGCCGCATTCCATCGCACGATGAACTAGTAGTACTCTGCAGACAACATCTCGAGTATCTATCTTTTCTGGTTTTATCAATCTGAAAACATCCAAATTAAATTAAATGTGCAGCTTGACCTGATCTGCGCGACCAAAGGCACAATGGACTGGGTTCAGAAACTCAAGTAATTATTAAGCTCTTCTTGATTCATTTTCTCTGTTTCGCATATATCATCAGTCATCATTATCTGTGATCTAGCAGGAGTAGTTTACTTTCAGTTTCAGAAAGCGATCGACCTCTTGTGCTGCTCGTGATCAATGTCAATTTCAGGTGGGACGGCCTGACGAACTTCACGAGGTCACCAAGAACGCCCATCTACTGCAGCAAGGAGGGCCAAGCCGGCACACAGGCCTTCGTCAAGTCGTACAAGAACCTCAAATTCTACTGGATTATGGGAGCTGGCCACATGGTAAGTTGACAAATTATAAATCGCCGTGACCTGTATGAGTGTTAAGACTTGGACAAGGAGGGACGGCGACGCCTCATCCACCTTCATGAGAATTGATGAGAAAGAGAGACAATTTGTCCTGCGCTAGCTAATAAGCCTAGCCGTTCTGCGTGAGCTGGAAAGACGTGTTAGTGGTTGGTGAGCTAGTTTTTTCATAGATCGGCACAACCGGTACCACATGCGCAACACAACGCTGCCTCATTGACAGGCAAGAACACATGCACCAACAGTGATGGATAGGCTGGTGAACTGAACTGACTTCAATGTTCGTGGGACGTGTTGCATACTCCAGTCTAGTGCAAACCTCCGTTTTTCTAAGTACTCGTCGATTTTAACTTTTCTGCAATGATTTTTTACTGTTTATGCTTTGACTGATTATGATTTTTAAAATATTTAGTTAATTAATTTATAAATAAGATGATAAGATATATACTTTGAGAATGCATAATTTTTATATTTATATGTCAAAAAATTTTAAAAAGACGAGCGGTTAAAATGTTTGTAAAAAAAAAAATCAAAATTGATGAGTATTTAAAAACAAAAACAGAGGTTTGCAGTATCTCCTGCAAAAATCTCTGTGTAGGAGCATTTTTATTTCTGAGAACTACTCCTACTTGCAGCTATAGAATATATTAATGCTGAGCTGTTCTTGTTGCTGACAACAGGTACCCATCGACAACCCTTGCCCTGCGCTGAAGATGGTTGCTGACATTACACAATCCCCTGCACAGTAGAAGATGACGATGCTACAGGACGGACACACAAATCAAAGATTTTTTTTCTCTCATTATAGTTTACTGCAACTGCACATTCAGTTTTCATTTCACACAGAAATACAGCTGATGATAGTACAGTAGCATTTATTTATGAGACTGGAGAGACAGTAAAAAAAAAAGGGGTAGAAATAAAGTAGTAGTACTACACATTCAGAGAGAAAAAAATATGTACTCTCTGACTATTACTCAGTGGGGAAACAGAAAAAATTGCTTGAATGATGCTTTTGACTTTGTTGAAAGCGGTAGTATTAATTTAATTTAAGGGATCAGGATACACATACACCCGTTTCTGGTTTGCTGTTACTGCATATTCTGCACATACAGTGAGAATTTTTTTTGCATCGGTCCGGTTCATGACTGCCAAACTCGATTTAGGCATGGAGCTCAGTAAATCTCATCGCTAGGGCGCTCAGTCAAATCTCATACTAGTAGCCAATTGCGATGGAGCTCTCTGAACTGCGTGTGTTTTTCTAGGGAAATGCAATGTGGAGCTGACGAAGGCCCAAGGATACAATCCGGCCCAAGTCTACCTCCCAATTGATTTGTGGCTCAAGACAAAAGACGGCCCAGCACCCATTCTTCCTCCCAATTGGATAGACATAAGAGGAGGAGAGAGAAGAGAGGACCAGATAAACCCTAGCTAGATCCATCCTTCAACCGAATCGCTTCTTGCGCCGCCGCGGATCAAGCGCCACCACAAGGAAGGAAAAAGATGGGCAAGCGCGGCGCCGAGGGTGACGGCATCCTGGCGGCCATCTCCCGCTCGCAGGTGGCGGCGCACGGGCGCGATGCGGCGGCCGTGGCCAAGAAGCTGCTGCGGAGCACGGGCAAGGCGGCTTGGATCGCCGGTACCACCTTCCTGGTGCTGGTCGTGCCGCTCATCATCGAGATGGACCGGGAGCAGCAGCTCAACGACCTCGAGCTCCAGCAGCAGGCCCTCCTCGGCGCGGCGCCGGCGAAGTGAGGAGATCTCACTCCCCTATTATGTTTGGTTCATCACAAACACATGTTTGGCCTGTGTGGTCGAAGAAGAAGAAGAAGAAAAGAAATCGTTTTGATTCCCGCTAGATGGTTTCATCAGAGTTATATTAGTTGATCTCCCCTTGTGTTTGCTGCCCTGCTATCTTTACCAGTAAGTATATTTGCTACCTTGCTAGACCTGTCATGTATGTCGATGAATGCGTGCGTTTGGCAAACCAATGGCAATCCATGTTGTTGAGCAAGGAAATAATTTTACTCCTTCGATTCAAATTGATCGCATAGTGCATTCGAATTTCATATTGTCCAGTTGGTGCTGCGTGATCGTATTTTACCGGCTGGTATGAAATCACTGCAAAATTATCACAGGAAACAGGTAGTGCTTCGAGTGACAAGAGGTGTCTATTCTAGGCATTTTCATATGCTTATCAAATAAGACCTCTGCTTCTTTGCAAAGAAAGCAATCACGGTTGATGTTGTTTCTCATATTTGACAATACTATAGGGAAGTAGGATATATGCTGGACAGAGGAGATTTCATGGATAACATTGTAATGTTGCTGCAGAAAATTCAATGATTTTTGCAATGAGCTTTCCAGCTTATTGATCTTTTTCCTTAATTATAGCTTTTGACAAATGATTCAGACAGTGATTAGAGTATACTCTTCTAGCATTCAGTTGTGGCCTAAGGTATACGTGAGGGTAGCATTTCATCTTTTCTGTTGCTGAAGCTAACTGGACACACAAACTTCCAGCCACCTGCTTCCCTGTATAACGAGCTTCCTTCTGAGTTCTTTTACTTCATTCTCGCTTTACCCTTTTTTTTTTTTTTTTTTGCGACAGATCGTTCTCGCTTTACTTCTTGACTCGATCACCTGAAAACTAGGGTTTCAAAGAAAAAACATACTGCATATGGCTTAATTTTTTTTATATAATATATTTAAATAAGCATCCAGCCTTTTGCAGCATGCTCATACGGGTACAAAGTGACTTATTACAAAAAACATTACATCTCCTTTCAAACAGGAGCATCAATCCTAGAGTGCTTCGACCATCCATGCTTGAGGCATATGTCCATAGTAATAACCTCTTATGAATTTCTATATCGAACATCTCATACATCATGTGTAGTTACAGGCAAAATTTGCTAATCCTTGGGTAGTTCTAGTGATTCGTGCTTCCTCTTTACTTCAGATTCAGTTTGTCCAGCTCCTTGTCCCAGTTGAGACCAAACATCTGACGCCCAAAGGGCACTATCAGGTTGTATCGGAAAACCTGCAATTTTGCAGCAAAAATGGAACTTGATATTAGACCACCAACATTTTCAATAATGGAAGTGCATACTGATACGGAATAGCACCTTATCGTTTATTCGCCGAATTTGCTCCTGTAGAACCCTGCAATCATCGTTCCAGTGAGAACCATCATCTTCCGAACGGTTTGCCCAAGCCTTCCTTAATGCTGATCTCCAGCCCACAATCATGCCTCGGATTTCCTTGTTGAGTTCAACCCACTCAGGCGCGCAACCATTCCTCGAAAGTATCCTGTAAAGGGTGTCTTCGGCGGGATCCGCATGGGGGTTAGATCCGAGGTTCAAGGGTTTACCCTTCCCTGGTAGATTTTCAAAGTGCCCTTCTTCCATCGAATGCCATATTCTTTGTTCCACAACATTTACTATGTCAGTTTCAGACCTGCAAAATGGCCGTCTCTTTATGTAGCATCTAGCAGACAAGTAAGTTGCTACTAGGAACTTGCTGGGTGCATGTGCATCACCCAATCTCAAGGCATCTCTTGAATATAAACTTTATTTGCAGCTTCGAAAATCAAAACCAGGTAGGAGCATGCATAAATGGAACTCAGATCTGTCTGTTTCCATCAGAGCAGAACAGGGGCGGTTTGGATCGAAGCCGATGCTCCTACGCCAAAAATTGGCGTGCCCACACGCGCCGACTCCGATTTGCTGCTCGTTTGGAATCTTTTCAATATTTGGCTCACCAACCCGTGTAACTAACAGCGCAGTTCTTTTTTCTTTGCCAACGCGGGCGAGACGGCGGCGCCAAAATCGCTCGCCGACGCAGGGTGGGAGAGGAGGGATCGGGGAGGGGGGGGGGGGGGGGGGGGGGG
>BCLH01001577.1:56680-70104 GCA_001602315.1 Zoysia pacifica | reverse complement strand
GCGTCGGTAGTAGCGGTCGCGGGAGCGTCTCCGGCGAGATTCGTCGCGGAGCTCGCTCCGCGCTTGGCGCCTGGCGTCGATGGTGCCGCGGACGTCGAGGTTGGGGCCGAGGCGGGGGAGGACTGACCCCGCATGGTGTCGAGGGCGCCGTTCCTCGACTGGGCTGTCGCGCGCCGAGCTCCGCCGGTTCTGGGACTGGCGGTTGCTTTTCGTCTCCGACTGCTGGGGTCGGAGAGACGCTTCCGGTCGCTGAAGCGCGCTGCCGAGGTAGAAGCGTACGCGGTCGTACACTTCCCTCAGCGCCAGGTCCTCGGGGGCAGCGGTCTCGTTGAGGATGCACGCTGTCGCCGCGAGGTTCTCTAGCGGGGTGTCGAAGGTTGGCGGCCCCCCAGCTGCGAGCTGCTGGTAGGTGGATCGCCCCCGGGCTCGCGCCGTGTCGTTGGGCCTGGCTGGAGCCTTGCTTCTAGGCTCGGGGTTGTCAGTGCGTCTCGGGGGCGGCCAAGCTTGGCCGGCGACGTCTACTGGAGGGCGAAAACACACCAAAGGAGATGTCTACGTACCCCTTCCTGGCGCGTCAACTGTCGATGTTCTGACCACCGGCACAGTAAAGATATGATCGTAAGGGACGGTATGCCTTCGGATTCGATATGGCCTAGTCTGAGATGGACTCAAGGGGATTTTTCGCCTGGTTCGGGCCACCTGAGTGGTGTAATACCCTATGTCCAGGGAGCGGATTATCTCAAGTACAATGTTACAAGACGGGGGCCTCTCTTCGAGGGAGGACCCTGGGTGTGGGAAAATCGGGGTGTGCTTGGTGTGGTGTTTCACTTACTTCTCTATCGCTCCTCGGGCCTCCCTTTATATAGGGAGAGCCCTGAGGTTACATGCAATGGGTCCTACGCGATCCTGCCGTCTCGTCGACAGGTGGACCCGTCCGTCGTTGTCGACATCACTTCGTTCCGTCCAGGCGCGGTCATGACCCGTCGCGTCGGACATGTCGGCGGGTACTGTAGTACCTGTCCGGCGCTACTGTGCCAGCTACAGTGCTGTCCCATCGTGTGGGACAGTCGTCGCAGCTTTCTGCTGAAGTGTCGTCGTGGTAATCTTGTCCTGTCTCGTCGAGACGGATGGCAGCTGGTCCCCGGAGTAATTGTACCATAACGCGGTACCTGCCTCCTGGGGGTCGTCCTCGGGTGTTATTCTCGGAGCCCGGGGTCTTCGCGCCCTTGCGTGGCCATGAGATAGCCGTCGTAGGTCGTCGTGGAGGGGTCGGCGCCCGTGTCGTCTGACCCCCGATTTTCTCACGTTGGAGCGATCTGTTAGGTACCTGAGGTACGTGATCCCGACAGATCTAAATAGGCTCTTTGTGAAAAGGATTCAGAATTTTGAGTTAAGAGGAGGCCTTAAAAAGGATGAAAGGAGGTAAGATGTTGGGTCCGAATGGAATCCCTAATGAAGTATGGAGATGTTTTGGGGATGTAACGATAGTTTGGCTCACCAAGTTGTTCAATCTCATCTTTCGATCAAACAAGATGCCTGACAAGTAGAGATGGGATACTTTAGTACCGATCTTTAAGAACAAGAGAGATGTGCAAAGTTATACTAACTATCGAGATATCAAGTTAATAAGTCACACAATAAAGCTATAAAAGAGGGTTATTGAGCACCGTCTGCGGAGATCAATGAGAGTCACTCAAAATCAATTTGGTTTCATGCCTGAGAGATTCACTATGGAGACAATTTTCTTAATAAGGCAACTGATGGAGAGATACAGAGAACAGAAAAAAGGTATGCATATGGTCTTCATTGATCTAGAGAAGTCTTATGATAAAGTGCCTAAAAACGTTATATGGTGAGCATTGAAAAGGTACAAAGTCTCAACAAAGTACATTAACCTTATTAAGGATATGTACAAAGATGTGATGACAAGTGTTCGAACAAGTGATGAGTGATGGAGACGTCGATGAGTTTCCAATTAATATAGGACTGCACTAAGGGTCGGCTCTGAGTCCTTATCTTTTTACTTTGGTGATAAATGAGATCACACGAGACTTACATAAGGACATTTCTTAGTGTATGCTCTTTGCGGATGATGTGGTGCTAGTGGATGAGAGCGGGATAGAGGTGAACCAGAAGGTAGAATAATGGAGAAATGCTTTAGAGTCAAAGGATTTTAGATTTAGTAGGTCTAAAACAGAGTATATGAGATGTAATTTCAGTGCTACCGCAGTCGAGGAGAGAGATGTTAAACTTGATAGCCAGGTGGTACCTAAGAAGAATATTTTCTGTTATTTAGGTTTAATGTTACAAAAAGATGAGGATATTGATGAGGATGGAAGTTATAGAATTAAAGATGAATGGTTGAAGCGACGTCAAGCTTCTAGAGTCCTATGTGATAATAGAGTGTTGGTAAATTTTATAGGACTGCAATTCGTCCTGCCATGCTTTATAGAGTAGAGTGTTGGTCTACGAAAAGGCGATATGTCCAACAGTTATATGTAGTTGAAATGCGTATGTTGAGATGGATGTGTGGCCACACGAGAAGAGATCATGTCCGAAACGATGACATACGAGAGAGATTAGGAGTGGTACCAGTTGAGAAAAGACTTGTGCAGCATCGTTTGAGGTGGTTCAGACATATTTAACGAAGATCACAGGAGGCACCGGTTCGTAGCGGGATCGTAAGTCGGCTAAACGGTGTGAAGAGAGACTGAGGTAGACCAAACTTGACTTGGGAAGAGTCTGTGAAGACAGATATAAATGATTGAGATATCGACAAAGAGTTAGCTTTGGATAAGAGTCTGTGGAGGCTAGCAATTCACGTGTCTTCTCTCGAGGTTTTATCTCTAGCCTACCCCAACTTATTTGAGACTAAAGGCTTTGTTGTTGTTTTGAACTAAAAGGTCACAGGTTATGTCGGGATCATGTACCTTAGCTACTTGATGATCCGTACTCGTACACGTGGGCTAAGACCCCATAGGGTTTTGAGGTCGGATGACGGCGTACGAACGCACGGTCAGACTCCCGAGACGACAATCTACGAAAATTAAGTCTTAGCCTAGCTAAGACGCACGGTGACGTCGACCTCCGAAAGCCAACTCCCGGGGACCGACTTCTAGGGTAGGTACGGCGTTATGTCGTATTTATTTCGGTGGCTAACCGCGAACCGTTCTGACGGGACAGAACGGGTTTACCGCGACGACACTCCAGCTGAAGCTACAGTACCAGACGGGCCGCGAGAGTCAACGAACAAGACCCGGCGGCACTGTGGCTGACGCTACAGTGTCGGACTAGCACTACAGTGCCCGTAGCTGCGTGCGACGTGACGGGCCACGCCCTCGCATAGGCATAACGAATGATGACGACGCCAGTAGAGGACCCACCTGTCAGCGACACAGTAGAACTGCATAAAACCCACCATTTTATAACTCCGGACCGCCCTATATAAAAAGGAGCCCGAGAAGCGACAGAACAGGGAGAGATAACAACGAACACATACAGATCGAAACCTAGAGCTCTTACGCGTAACCGCCTACGCGTAAGTATCCCCACAAATACGTGCATCGAGCACCCACAATCCAGGTGCCGGATTCTCTCTCGAAGAGAGAATCCGACCTTTTGTACTCTTTCACCGAGATAAACCATCCTCTAGATATAGGGTATTACACCGTTCGAGGTGGCTTAAATCAGATAAAAAACTTTTTGGTCTTTCGTAGACTAAGTCATATCGAATACGAAGACACACCACTCCTTCGATCGTATTTTGTACTGTGTCGATGGTTAAAATACCGACAGATTATATATCTGCACCTTTTTACACCCCTATGCAACAGGGTGACCCGTTAGAGCACCACCCCACTGGTACTCGCCTCTCTACTCAGCAGGTTTACACTTGCTGAGCACTTGGATTATGTTAGGAACTTTTATTTCAGGTTTTAAAGCTGTGAAGCATTGCTTTCTGCAACTGGATGTTCCTTTAGGTTCATGAGAGCAGTCCTAGGAAATTCGTACCGTGACCTCAAAAATAGCATTTAAAATATTGCCCAGATGCCATCGATCAGTGAATTTTGACAGCTCAGGCAGTACTATCAATAGCCGCAGAAAACAGGATTACGACAAGATCAGCTGTGTGCTTATAGCCTGATAAACGGTTTACATTGTAGCAGTGGTGACAAATGGTAGTATACGCACATGCAATGGTCGAATCATTCACCGAATTTCACTATTTAATTAACGCGCTCGGATATATTTGGCATACATCTTTGCAACAGTCACTAAGTAGCTTCTCGAGATCACTTGCAGCACCGACCGCTCGCTCGATCGATCAGCTGCCGATGTACTTGTCGATGAGCGTGGTGAGCGTGGACTTGGGGACGGCGCCGATGACGCTCTCCTTCTTCTCGCCGGCCTTGAAGATAAGCACGGTGGGGATGCTGCGGATGCCGAACTGCGACGACACGTTGGGGCTCTCGTCCGTGTTGAGCTTGCAGCACTTGATCTTGCCCGCGTACTCCTTGGCCAGCTCGTCGATCAACGGCGCGATCATCCGGCAAGGCCCGCACCACGGCGCCCAGAACTCCACCAGCACCGGCGTCTCGCACCCGATCACCATCTCCGCCCAGTTCGCCTCCGTCGCCTCGAGCACTGCGCCGCGCATGCGCGCACCGTCGACGTACCCCCGCAGAGAAATGATTTAGCGTGAACTTTGTTACTTGTGTGTATATGTATAAATTGGAGTGTCTTTTACTACCTTCGTTCACAGCGTTGCTAGCCTGGCAGACGAGGCGCGGCCGCCGCGCGGCGACGACGCGGCCGGTGGAAAACGCCGCGACCACGGCGGTGGCGGTTCTCTTCGACGGCGCGAAGCTACTGCTGCTGCCGCTGCCGGCGGCGGCGGGGAGGAGCCTGTCCTTGCTGCTGGCGCCGGCAGGGGCGTGCAGCGCCCACGCTCTGAAGCACGTCTCCAAGGCCATGGCGGCGGCTCAGTCAGTTCACTCAACTACACGCACAGAGGGGCCAGGCCGTGAACAGGAGGGAAGAGAATGTGGAGTGGATTGTGCAGCCCAGGACGGACGGACAGACGGAGGAGGATAGGATATTTGGGATGGCGTTGTGAGGCGAGCAGGGCCTGCTGCTCTGCATGTGGATGAGGTTTCTTTTGTGGGCATGGTTCCTCTTCGTGTACCCTCGTCTGGGATTCCTCAAAAATCCCACAGTGAAGCAATCAGGGGAGGATCTAGTAGACAAAAAAAAAAAAACCCAACTCAACGAAATTATACTTTGTCTCTACCTAATTCACGTGCAATTAGTGGGACCAAAACAACAGCGAAGCAGAAGATTGTTAGTTGCCACAAAACACAATGAGAAGTCTTTATTTTTTTTCTTCTTTTTCTCTTTTGCTAAAGAAACATCATTGTCGATGAGCACGTCCTGACCAAATAGTTAGGGTGTTTTTGGCTGAGATTTATTTCAGCTAGCTTATATTAGTGCTCATGTAGAAACAATAAAAATACTATTTATATAAGCTATTTTCATCTGAATCGGATAAGCTATATTTTCATAGCTTTTCAAACTTATGCTACTATAGCTATAGTAGTATAGGCCAAAGCCGCTATGGGCCATGCCAAAAGGGCTCTTATTCATGAAGGTAAGCTCAATTGAGCACTCATGGCTTATGTGTTATGTGTAGCTAAACAGTTATACTAAAATGTAGTCTTTGAACGATATACCTAGAACAAAATTTCACTTAATTAATTATTTCTTCTGTTTCAATTTAAAATTTGTACTTTGACTGTGTACATGAAAATTAAGAATAGTAGAAAATTCGTGGTGTAAAGAAAAGGAGAAACATAATTAACGTTGTTGACAAAACTTAGATGGAGTCATTACTGTCATTTGGGCCTTTTTTCTCAAATGAGATGTACAACATGCATGGAGGGAGAATATTTCTGAAAGTTGTATCACTCCATTCTAGACCAGTTCATCCAATCCAAGTAAGCAAACACATCGTCATATGTAGACTCTACCATTAGATGAACCTCATCTAGGAACCAAACGCTATCTAGAGAATCTTCAGCAACACTATCCAAATCAGACCCCTACTTTTCTATCTGGGGAATGGCTCCCATTGTTCCTACCCAATTGTCATGCTCACCTCCGGCAATACTAACCAAATCAAAGCTCCCATTTCTCAGTTAGCAAGTGGGAACTAGTGTTTGCGTCTCTTATTAAGTGGGGCCCACAAGTTAGTGCCTATATCCAATCTCTTCCAAGTGGAGCCACATACACATTTGGCGCGAGAATTAGCTGCAGTGTTGCCTTCTCACGACAGTCATTGACATGTGGGTGGGCGGTCCATATGTAAGTGAGTGTCGTCAGCAGAACCGGCCCTGAGCCAATGAGGCCGGGGCGACCGCCCCGAGCCCAGAAAAGCAAGGGTCCCCATCTATTAGACATGTATTAGTAGGAGTATAAAACAAAAAAATACATATGATCTGAAATTTGTAAGTTTATTACTACCAACTCCTATGTCCCAGAATAAGTTTACATTTTGGTTTAGTTAAACTTGTTTTTAATCAATGATTTTGATAAATTTAAATTTTAATAATATAAATTATACGTCCGTCGGTTTTAAATTATTGACACTATTAATTTTTAATATCAATTTTGATTATTTTTTTATTCAAAAAATTATCCCAATATATAAAATTATTAGTTATGATTTAAATACTACTCATGATAAAGCAAATAATAATAGAATTTTACAGATTTGAATATTTTTTTTAATAAGATAAATAGTCAAAATTGATGGTAATTTTTAATAAGAAGAACGGTCAAAATTAATGCAAAAAGTCAAAATTTTTAAACTGGGAGAAGTATATATTATGAAAGTATTTTTTATGATAAATTTAAAAGTACAAAATTTAAGTTTTCTACATATATTTATTGGTCAAAGGTAGAAGAACGAAACACAAACCTAAGCTTATTTTTAAATGGAGGGAGCAAGTTTTTTTAAAAGAAAATTAGGTTGTTATATTTTAAAAAAATTATAGCATTTGTTTGTGAAAGGGCCCTCGATATTAGTTTTGCCCCCGAGCCACCGAAATCTCAGGGCCGGCTCTGGTCGTCAGAGGGCAGTGCCGCTGAGAATATGCTTTCACCTCATGTAGACCTCGATAGCGTCTGAGTTAATGGTACACCAATGTCCTGGCGTATAGGAAATATGTCCTAAAGAAAGTCAAGCTAGATGGGCTATGAGTTTTGTTGATAACATGGGCTGATTCCATCTAGACCCATTAGCAGATGGACCCAATTAGAGCTAGGCCATTCCTCTTCACTGCCTGGATGCCTTCTTCCTTACATGCATCCACATAGCACACCATCGGCCATGGCCTTATAATCGCCGGCAGCTCGCCACGCCGGCGTCCCGACGGCCGCCGTCCTCCGGACAGCCTTCCAGACCCGCCGCCGCATGCCCTCTCGGTCTTCCACGCCGCCGGCCGCCGGCCGCCGGAGTATTTCCAATATTTGAGGGCATAAAGATGAGGCCCACTATGGACTCTTCGGCCCATGGTCGCAACACAGTACTACTAGGCCACAAGGGGAAAAAAAAAATGCTACAGCACTGTCGGGTCGTTGGCTGAAAGCTGAGCAAGTTAGAGGGCTTCCCTGTAAATTGAACTTTTCAGAGCGGCAAAGACCTAGGAACTCCACCACTGCGGCGGCTACGGCGGCCATGTCCTCCTCCTCCGGCAACGGCCGGTCTGCGTACTACGAAGTGTACGGAAACGACGTGTGTCCTCTCTCTATCACTTCATTGTTTTCTTCCCGTGAGGTAGGCTAGGGTTTGGTGTGCCGTAAAGGGGGGATTTTTTTCCCCTCTGTTTCTTTAGAGTTTTATTGGTTCGTTGCTGGAAACGATCGTGCTTTATGCTAGTTTTGTTTGGGAACATCCGGCGTGATAGGCATCTGTACAATTGGTGTGTTGTGTCGCTTGCTATTCGCGGCGTAGAATAAAATGGTCCGCCGAGCTTGGCACAGGGGATATGGCATTGCTTCGTGACTCATGAGATCATGACGAGGCTCCGTGATGGTGGTATTCAGGTTCGGTTTGCAACTACTATCTAGTATCGGAGGTTTCAGCACTGTTGTAGCATGATTGAATTATGGTTCTTGCGTCTTGGCATTGGTTTCAAAATTGTTTGCCTGATAGAATGTGCCAAGGGCCTTTTTATTTTCTGCCCATTTTCCTTCAGCTAGAGACTGACCTCATGTGTCATGCTTAGTTGTCATTTGCATGTCAAGAAATCAGAAGGTGCAATTGCTTGCTATTTAAAAAGCTGTTACTCTAATAATTCAGTTGGAAAAATGGCTATCCATTGAGTGCTTGTTGGCGATAGTCTTGCGTTGCTTAGTTTACTGTTGTGGAAGAGGATCCACCGGGCTGGGACATGTTCCCGGCCACGGCTACAGCTGAAGGTAATCTTCCCCCCGTGGAAAGATCAACTTCTTTTCTGCTTACCCTCAATGGGTCTCCTACCTGCTTTATATAGGCAGCAGGGCTAAACAACCCTAAACAAACACTAAACAACTTAATCTTTATCCTAACAAACCCTAAACAACCTAATCTTTAATCTAACAAACTATAAACAACCTAATCTTTAAGCTAACAAACCCTAAACAACCTAATCTTTAAGCTAACAAACCCTTAAACAGCCTCTTGTGCGCCTCCTCGGGCTGGGGCACCACAGCCCATAACATTTACTGATTGACTTTTACCTATGCGTATTATTTTCCGTACTGATTTTCTGCTTCTTGTTTTATATCTATTGTTTCCAGGCCAAGCCTGAAGTTGTATACGAGGAGGCTACTTTAGATTCTACATTAAATTTGCAGGTTCATTTAATAACCGCAACACCCGTTGAAATTTGTTGTCTGAAATTTTTTCTTGTAATGAACCATGTATGATTTTGTGACACAGAATGTTCAAGAGCTAGTCACTTGGGTTATTGGTGACGGCATTCTTCCTTCATGGGTGTTTATTAAGGTAGTTGTGCCACTAATTACGTTCATTCGTGCCATTCAAAACATGTTTTTGTATGAGTTTAGAGCATTCTTCTCATGCTTCTACCACTGTTTTTCAGAACAAACCTCTCATACCGAAAGTTGTCCTATTGTACATCCCTGGCCTCGATGCAGCTTTATATATGTCGCAATCCCGTCTCCTTTCTTCTCTGAAAGAATTTTGTGGCAATCCTAAGCCTGTTCTAGCTTCAAGGTCTGTGCATTTAACTACAGACCGCTGTGTCTTTCTCCCACAAAGCAGTGTACATTCTTGTTTCTGTTGGCTTAAATATATAATGCCTCCGTATTTGACCGCACTTTTTATTTCTTTGCTAATGTTGTGGTATTCTGGCAGCTGTATATCAGATGAGAGGCACACCATTGATGCTCTTCTAACATGCAGAATAAAGCGAAAGCGTGATGTTAAAACATCCAATCAATCATCTGAAGCTGATGGAGATGGTATGAGGTCCCGGTTCCTTAGGATTGTGTTGTCATTATGGTTCTACCTTTTAAAATGTATTATGCTTTATTGGACCTAGGCTTAGCATGTTACTATGTCTGTAGTCACTGAATTATTTTGCCTTGGTTATTATGAATTTTTATAGGTCCTTGTGCTGAGGTAATTATGTCAATTGTCAACACTTATAGTGGATTCTTTTGCTTAAAAGATTGTTATTTGATTTTGACATTTCAGTAGATATTTTTCACTTAGATCCCCTCTTCACTCTTTATTTGCATTCCATGGTTGTGTTCCGTTACCAATTTACTGTCATTACAATGTCTTGCACCTGTAACCACTATAGCTGAAGCTTTCCCTACCTTATTATAGAGCACAACCACATATCTGTCATGGACTATATTTGCTGACAATATAATATTTCTTCCTTTGAGAAATGGACATTTTTACACTATAATTAAACTATTAACTTTTTTCCTTGTGTTTTCAGGAAAACTGTTGAGTCTCGATGATCTAAAGGACATACCACTTCCTATCACATATTACACACTTTCCGAAAAAGACTTAGAAGACAATGGGTACTCAATCAATTTACCAGGTTAGCATCTATTTCTTCTTCCTTGTTGTTCCCTTTAATGGCTAATTGTGGTTGATATATGGCATATGGGTATTGCCAGGTTTTGTCCCTACTGTTTCAGCTCCTCCAGGTTCTTCTCCACATAAAATTCTTGCCCTTGATTGTGAGATGGTAATGTTATTCTCTTTTCTTTAGTTCTATTGTTAGGTCTTCCAGAAAGATATCTGGTGAATTTCCAAATTCCATGCTTTTATTGTTACAAGTGACAACTATGCCCTATGACATGATTGAAATGGTTTCCTGAGGTTGCATAAATCAGTGTCATGATAATTTGCAATCTTTGCAGTGTGTAACTGAAGCTGGATTTGAACTGACGAGGGTGACATTAATTGATGTTAAGGGAATGGTATGAACGTTGCGTTCCCTAGCTTTGATAGGGCATTTTCTATTTCCTAATAATCAATGGGATCTTAGTAGTTTGGGGAATGTTTCCTTTATATACTCTTTATTATCCCATTTTTTCTGTAACACTTTGCTGCCCTATGATTTCTCACTTTCTTCTAATGTCTTCAGGTGTTACTAGATAAACTAGTTAAGCCCACCAATCCAATCATTGATTACAATACAAGGTATTTTATGCCTCCCTCCACTTTAAGGCTTAGTAGGCACTATGTTTCAAATACACGACATTTAAGTGAACTAATACATTTAGCTGAATTGAAAGGGGAGCCTTGGCACAGCGGTAAAGCTGTTGCCTTGTGACCATGAAGTCACGGGTTTGTTTTGGAAACAACCTCTTGCAGAAATGCAGTGAAAGGCTCCGTCCGAAAGACCCAAAGTGGTCGGACTGTTCCCTGGACCTTGCATAAGCGGGAGCTATGTGCACCAGACTGCCCTTTTTTTTATACATTTAGTTGAATCATGAAAAGAAACAAACTGTTTTTTTTTTGTTCAATTATAGACCTTATGTTGTTCCTACATGATATTTTGAATGATGAACTAAGCAAACTCTGAATAGGTCTTTATGTGTCCATTACATGCTGTAATTTTTTTTAATACTCCAGGTTCAGCGGAATTACTGCTGAGATGTTAAATGATGTGACCACAACCCTAAAGGAAATTCAGGTCAGTTGCTCCTAGCTCTTTCTGACGACCCTTTAATATGAATATGTTATGGTTTCTTGAAAATTTCCCTCTAATTTAAACTAGTTATTTTTACAGGATGAGTTTGTTGAACTTGTGCACAAAGAAACTATTCTTGTTGGGCATTCTTTGGAAAATGACCTTACAGCATTACGGATATCCCATAATTCTATCATTGACACAGCTGTTCTGTACCGGTATAATCGTGGTCGCTGCTGTAAGATTGCCTTGCGTGTATTGGCAAAAAAGTTTCTCAACAGAGAAATCCAGAATACAGGATCTGGGCATGATAGCGTGGAAGACGCAAGAGCTGCTCTAGAACTTGCTTTACTGAAAATCAAATATGGTAAGTAAAAATATGCCCACTACTTTTATTTAGTTTTTCATATACCGGGCAGGAGACACCATGACAGTCGTATCTGTTTTCATACATTTATGTCATTCTTTTTTCTGTTTGTATTCTAACAGGTCCTGATTTTGGCTCCCAACCATCGATATCAAGACGGAACTTGACTTCTATACTGCATGAAAGTGGGAAAAAGTGTTCCCTTATTGACAGTGCACCTGTTCTCGAGAGATATTCAGATACTTCTTGCAATTCAATTGCTGTTTTCTCTGATGACGACGCCCTCTCCAGATCAATGAAAGAGGTTGGTACAACACATTTTTAGGGCCAGAATTGGTTCCACTAATGTTTTGCAAGTTTTCATGAGGTGAAATCTGACTACAGGTAAAGAATGACAAAGTCAGCTTTGTTTGGACTCAATTTTCTGGATTGATGTCATACTATCGCACAAGAACTCAAGATCCTGAAAAGTTGAAATCATTTGTCGCAGAGTTTATTGCATTGCAAACCTGTGAAGGAAACACTGCTCAGAAAAGAGCAAGACGTCAAATTTCTTCTGAACTAAAGGAAATTTTATGTGAATTGGACCAAAAGATAAGGCAGTTATATGATGCCCTGCCTGAAAACACTATGCTTATTATATGCACTGGCCATGGGGATACACATCTGGTACAAAGGTAAAGTGTTTAATTGTTTACCTCTTTTCTTTTCCAGTTGTGAGTTGTTATGTAGAGATGTTGAGAAGCTATTATGTTAAAAACCAGTAACTCTGACATGATGTAGTGCATGGAGCTATTTTTACAAGCTATCACTTCATGATCTGTTAAATCACAAAGCTGTGTTTCAACAAAGTTTGTGGTGGTTGTTAGCTCTATGTGGTGCAATTTTGTCAAGCTAATACTATAATTTTTCCTATTATGGCTAAATAAAAGATGCTTTCTGTTTGAACATTCAAATTTATTAGTGCTTTTAAGCCTCAATGCCAAACAGAGCTATAATAACTGCGCTTTTCATGCAGACTAAAGAAAATGCTTCACCATGAAGAGGAAACTGTGGAAAACAGGGAAAGTATTGTTCAATCCCTGGGAGATTTAAAAGCCGAAGCGGAAGTTGCTCTATGCTTCTGTTGTGTTAAACATTAACTATAGGCAGATTCTCTATCCTCTCTTCACTCAGGTTTTGGAAACAAAAAGCAGTGTATCACTCTGATTGTTCTGTTGACAGGCATCTATTGAAAACAGAGTATTGATGTATATAGACATGAGTGTGGCCATTATAGGAGACAGTCATGCAAACTGACCTGCTGACATGAAAACTTCTTTTCGGATCAAATTTTGAAACATCACTAGGAAGTTTCAGATGTATTCTCGTCCTCAAATTTTGTCGGGCAAGGCTTAGAAGTAGATTTTCAGAAGAGTTATGTGTCATTCAGAGCCAGATCTTTTGTTAGCAGCTGTTGAGCACATCAGGATACTGTTTATATCATTCCTGTTCTCTGGCAATCAGCAGTTTAGATTTATATCGAATCAGCTCTTTAATGTGTAATACCATGCGGCTTACTACAATTTAAACTTGGGAAAGCTTTGCGAATGCCTCAGTGGTTATTGATAAATTTGTTCAGTGAAAATTTCCTTTGAACATGCTACTACAAAAAGCTGCTGGTTTGATAATTTTTTCTTTAAAAATACAAAAAAAAACTGTTGGCCGAGAACCTAAGTTACCTTGTTTGAACTCAGTGCATTATGATTTTAAAAAGTATCCTTCAGAGGGTTAGATCACTAGACATGTTAAAGATAAACGGGGTGGGCCAAGTAAGTTTAGGTTAACATGTACTT
>BCLH01001577.1:24562-41900 GCA_001602315.1 Zoysia pacifica | reverse complement strand
CGGAGCGAAGGGGAGGACCGAAGCGCAAATTCAAGAGATCCTTGAAATTACCCCACGTTGGCGTGCCGTCATCGTCCTGCAGCTGGATGAACCATAGCTGTGCGGCGTCGTCCAGATGATAGGACGCCATGCGCACGCGCTCTTCCGCCATGGTTCGGTGTTGGTGAAAGTAGGCCTCGCACTTGTTGAGGAACAGCATCGGGTCGGACGTGCCGTCGAAGTGGGGAAAATCCCACTTCTTGTGCTTCGGGTGGAAGTCCAGCTCCCGCGGCCCTTCGGAACGGCGGCCCTCGCTGCTCTCGGCCGTCGAGGCCTTCTCCTTCATGGAGGCCATGTCGGCCTTCAGGGTCGTGATCTCGGCAGACATGTTCTTTAGCTCCTTGAAGAGATCGGCGATGGTAGGCTCGGCCATGGTGGCGGTGGGTTGCGGGGTGGGCGCGGCAGCAGTAGATGGCGGCGGCTGTTGGTGGTGGTGGGCTGGTGCGGCTGGAAGAGATGGATCGGGATGGGCGTGAGAGGATCGGCTGACGTGTGATACCAGGTTGTCAAGGGCGTCGAACCCCCGACACGCAGGGCCTCGGCTACGGAGCTCGTAGCCGTCGGCCGTCTTCTCCGGTGAGGTTATACCCCTCTACCGCAGGCTTAGGGTTTAAGAAAGGAAGAGATAGGAGATAATAATCTTGCTTAATTCCTCAAGGTGCCGAGTACAATCTTAAATAGCCTTGTGGCTGCAACTAAAAAGGAAACCAACCTCATAGACATAAGGAAATAACTAAACTTAAGGAAATTGACTTGATCTATTTCTAATTTTGGCCACGCTGTTGCTGCGGCCCTTCTGCATGCGCGGCCTGAGCCTGGCTCGCGGCGCGCTCAGCGGCCCGACGCACATCGCGTGCGCGCCTCCGCCTGGTGTACGGGATGCCGCACATGACACTTTTACCATGGCCTCTAATCAACATGAACTTTCCTAGGAATAAGGTTTTTATGGGACATTGGGAGTACATAGCTTGAGCAGAAGAAAAGGTTCGGTAGTGATCATGTTGATCAGCATGACATGGGATGATGTGTCTTCGTGTTAACTTGCAGGTCTTGCAAAATTTCTTTGGTTGTTATGTGTTGAATGTACTATCTCCGTTCTAAAATATAAACATTTTTAAGTTTAGATAAGATCAAATCTTTTTAACTTTTACTAATAATATTTAAAAAATACTTAATTTCTAATATAAAAATATATTTTTTATGAAAGTTTATTTTATGATGAATTCAAAAATATAATTTTTATATAATAAAATATTATTTATTATATATTAATAGTGATAAAAGTTTGATATTTTGAAACAGAGAGTATATTCCTATCACTGTTTTTTCTTTGTACAGCTAGTAGCGTGCACGGGGTGTAGACAGCTTCACATTTGGTGTGAATATCATCATTAATGTACATACAATGGATTCTTTTGTTGAAATGCTTTTAGAGAGGGAAATTGAAAATTTTCTTATGCCTTAAAGTGGCGCTGGATTTTTTCTTTATTTTTTTTGAATTATCCAAGAAGAATGCAAGATGTTCTATGTCTTTTTCATTAACTTATCTAGCTGGAAATAAATTACTACCAAGAGTGCATGACACTGAATTTAAGTACTACTTCACACTCCAGATAAGATGGTTCTAGAGCCAGTTGGTCTCATTAATGAACCTTTTTTATTGACTGAAAATATTCATTTCTTTTTCTTGTGCTGAAATGCATATTCAGAAACCATTTCTTTTTTTTTTATGAAGCACTGCAGTCATCTGAGATCAGGGTTCATAAAACCGCGGTAAACCGCTCGGTTTTTGCGGTTTTCAATCAAACCGCTGTAGTTCAGTTTCACCGGATGACCGGTTTTCGTTTTAAAAATTTTAAAAATTTTGAAATACCGAAAACCGTTAAAACCGCTCGGCTTACCGTTAAAACCGGTGGGTTTCAAATTTTGAATCTGAAACTGTAAAAACCGGGCGGCTAACCGATGAAACCGAGCGGTTTACTGTAGCAATTCATTCAAATTTTGAATTTTCGATTTGAAACGGTTTTCGCGGTTTTCGTCAAACCGTTCTGACCAGTTTTAGCGGTTCAAACAAAATCATAAACCCTGTCTGAGATGCATTTACCAAGCCATTTCATTTTATTCCTTTTAAACATGCAAAGTAGGGTTGACTCTGAAAAAACAGTATTTCTTTATAATCATACTTTTGTTTAAAGAAACAAAGGAATAAATAAAAATGGATGAGGTATGTGTTGAAGAAAAGAAGTAAGTTGTATTAAACTCATAAGTAACAAGGTGTATTCTAACTAGTCAGATCATTAATTAGTTGATGCACTATATCTTATATGATTTTGTTGCATCGGCCTGTTGATATCCATTAATCAACTTTGAAATTTATTTATTCTAATAAACATAGCTTCATGAAAATTACTTGCAAATAGTAGGCTACTCATCAACTTCATGTGTTTGGCATCAACTTTATTATGAATAACATAATTCATGACTTCTCTTTTGTTGCGCTATGTATTCATTCAAGGCCGCGATCTTTCATGGGCCTCTTAGCAAATACTAGATACTTGGGCGAAACTAAGGTAACTGTGGATTACGTTACGTTACGTCGGTACCCGCACCTAACATTGTTTTTCTATGTATAGCTTATCGGTACAAGCAAGCGCGACGCCCTATCCCCATTCCCCTAAACGCAGTTGGTAGCATCAGCATGCCCTATTCAACTTCAAGAGCACCTCTGTTGCTATCAACACCAATGCCGGTGATTAGCACCGCACTTCTTCTTTGCCACTGATTGGTCCTAGCAGGTGCCAGAATTCAAATAACTCAACATATGCGAAGATCTACAACTAACCGCCGATGAAGATAATAGTGGGATGCGTTTGGAGGAGCTCTTCATGCCTCTGTGCAGGTTTCTGATGAAAAAAAATATTGTTTCTTTCCAATAAGAAATAATATTAGATGAACATTCCTTGAAAAGAACTCTTCTAGCATTAAGTTTTGAAAAATCATTCCATATCTTTCCTATTTGTCACTTGGAATTGTTTGTTTTGAAGAAAATAGGCTATAAGAGATTTAATTTAATTACATCTCCAAAATTGTCATTTCGATCTGATTACAAAATTCTTACATATAACATTCTTGATAGCAATTAATCTCTTGGGTGTTTTCGTGTCATTTCCACATAGCAAGCAGATTTAAGGTGTTCATGATTTCATGATTCAGAAAAAAAAAAAAATTGGGAGTTTAACACTCGACTTTTCCTCCTCTTGCAAGGTAAGTATACAAAATTTCGTGAACGCAAACATGTGGCTAGCTTCGAAGCTATATCTTTTCGTTGAAGGCACATCCAAAAAAAACTTCAATGATCCTGAGTGAACGAAACAAACTGAACTGACGACGGGTTTGGAGTTTCTGAAACCGGTGGCGAGCAAGAACAGGCTTTGAACATGGAAACTGATGCGTTTTTTCTGTTGATCGGCGTGACATGTGGTGTGTCTTAGTGTTAACTTATAAGTCTTGCAAAATATATTTGGACGTAAGTCTCGTAAGAAAGCATTCCTTTGCTTGCAACGTTTGTTAATTGTACACGAAACGGAGCCTGCAAATGTTTGCGCAGGTTTGCAGGCATTCCAATGCGATCGCTTCCATAGATGGAGTACAGTAACACAGCACCCTTTTGTATTGCTTGCGCAGGTTTCATTTGGAAGTATTACGTAATTAAAAAGCAGCTTTGATATAATTACAAGTGCAAATGCAAATCGCGTCGATCTTCTAAATCACCCTTAATAATTAGCTTTGTTTGCAAGTTTCAGAAAGCGTTTTGGAAAGAAGCTTTTATCGCGTTTGAGTTGGTTGATGTGACGCGTTATCCATCTGCAGTGTAGACTGTCATGTCAACAAGATTCCTCCACGTTTCCCTTGTTTGCTATATAGAACGAATACGTCTATGCTTTTTCAGGCTTATTAGAAACGCAGAAATTTTACAGAAAAAATAGAAAATATATAAAAAAAATCTATGTTTCAAAGGAGACTTGAGTTTTTAGAAGATGGATCGAACACAAAATTTTTTCTCTCGACGCAAAAATGCATTGACACGTTGAGTAGCCGATTGTATTCTGATGTAATGAAACCTGCATTCATTTAGATAAAAAAAGAAATCAATTTTGATTGTAAGTGAGGTATCTGACAATTGTGAATCCAATAAAAGAAGTTTCTTTGGTGTTCGATTTGGCCCGTTAAGGGGCTGTTTGTGTATGAAAGGCCCAGTAAACTGTGAACCGAGGAGAATAAAGGTCGGTAAAGATTATAGGCCGGATTTGCTTTCTGATTGTGGGAGTTTATGTTATAATCTCTACCACTTAAAAATATATCATCACTTGTCATGATTACTTACAATCACTTTTACATTTTATACTGTTCTTTTTCATCACCTATAATCTATCTCGGATAAGTTGTTTTGTCAGATAGTTTTGATGTAAGAAATTGATTGTATAGATAAGCTAGATAAGTGATTTTTATGAATAATCTAAAATATAAAATATTTTTTACATAATCATAATCCCTATCAAATGCACCTTAACAATCACTAAACGAAACTTCTGTGTCCCGCATATTTCATGCATGATTAACGCAACAAAAGATCTCGGACCTGAGCCGTCGAATTCATGATCATTCCCGACCTTTCCTTCGCAGAGAAATCTCAGCCGCTAAGGGTTTCGTTCCCTCCTCGTTCCAAGTCTCATTTCAAGCAGCCACTGAAACCTTATCTGTCTCCTCTCCCTCCCTCTGCACGACGAGAGGTACGTGGGCATGTGAGCGCCTCCGCCCTCCCCGGCCATGCATCCTCCCGCGACGCCACCGATCGCCGCGGGAGCAGCCCCGCTTCCGGCATCGAAGACGGTCGTCTCAATGCCACGGACACCGTCAGCAGCGCTGCCGAGATCGGCAGCGTCAGGGACGCGGCGGCAGGTACTCGTATCCGGAGCCGCAAGCCTTCTGCTTCTTGCATCCGGCGGCAGCAGTACCACCGGCAGCGCGGCCGCCGAGAGCGGAGGCGCTCCTCTGGTCGGGTTCGCGGGGCCGGTGGTGACGGAGGCGGAGCGCGAGGAGAGCGCGGCGGTGTCGCGGCGCGTCGGCGAGGCGGTGGGCCTGCTGGAGCGCGGGCGCGCGCTGCAGGCGCGCGGGGACTTCCCCGAGGCGCTGGCGTCGTTCACGCGCGTGGTGAGCGAGTACGCGGACCTGGCGCTGGCGGAGTACGCGCGGGTCGGGCGCGCGCTCGTGCTTTACGAGATCGGCGACCGCGACGAGTCCATCGCCGAGATGGAGGACGTCTCCATCGCGCTCAAGGGGTACCCAGGTCTGCACCCGTCGCTCTGCTACGTAATAAGTATCTCACACTCAACTATGCAAGTGACTGATAATGGAGTGGACGGACGGTGAGGTTTGCAGAGATCCACGCGGCGCTGGCGGCGGCGCTGTACGCGGACAAGCACGCGGCGCTACTGGCGGAGAACCAGTTCGCCATCGCCACGCTGCTGGACCCGCACTACACGGACCTCGCGTACGTCAGGGACACCAAGCACTGGCCGCCGAGCCTCGTCGCGTCCCTCCAAGAGTTCATCACGCTCACCTAGCAGCAGAGCGAACCAAGGCTCACACAGGCAGTAGTAGCAAATAGTATAGCACATCACATACAAGCTTGGGATGCTTCGAGGGACCAACTCGTTCTGCGTTGTGTTGCTCGTCCAACAATGTGATAAGGAAAAACATATTAAGTCAGACTCTTGCTCAAACCGAATCAAAGATACGAAAGTAATATGGTTTTTCCTTTGATGAATGTCTTCATTCGTCCTGCATGCAGAGATGATATTAATTAGGTGAACTGCTAGGTTGATACCCACAATATACTCTTCCATTCTCAATTTTTTGTGGTTAGCACAATAAATTAGCTCATTTTAAAACTAGAATTGTTGTCTTAACGACAACAATTTTAAGAACGGAGAGAATAGCTCTTAGTGCAAACAGGACATATCAGTAAGTATGCTTTAAATTCTGAACGATGATTGCAGTGCTCTCTTCTCTGAGAGCGTCATACAGATGGGATTGGTAGGCTTGTTTGCACAGGTCATCCAGTGATCCTTCCTCGAAGCTATGTATGGCCGTCATATGAAATTCAAATATATTATGATCCCAAAATCTTTGTTATCTCGCCACTGACCATTTCTAGGTAAATCTTTAGTATTTTGCCAAGATGGTATAGAGGAGAGATGTTTGAACAAACCAAGGATGCACTCTGACACAAGTGCAAAGGTTCTGTCCTCACATGTTGGTTTTCACCATATATGCATTAGCGTTATCTCCTTTTTCTATGCATTTGTCAGTGTCAAGTTCACGGATCTCATTGTTCACCGTAATGGTTTTCACAGTATAATTTGTTTTCAAGGTTGGATGCGTTATTTTTTTTTTCAATAATGGAACAAATTCTAACGTTTTACAACAACTTGCATACGGCCAACCGTGACGTTATTACACGAGTATAGCAAGTCGGTAAGAAAGAACAGAAAAAAAATTACAATTTTTATTAGCTTGTCATAGCTATCCTATTATGTGATGACAATTTGTCTATAATAGCCCAAGTCCAAATACGATTCATGCCTACGTATACACTGCGTAGGCCACACTTACACAGCAAACCGCTTACGTTTTTGTCATCGTTTTCGTGTAAAATAGTTAATTTGATGTTATTATACTTTGTATCACTGGCTATTTAACTTGGTCTATTTTTTTTGAACTAGAAAGGTAAGATTATTTTTTATGATTTACCCACACTACAAGCCATAAAAGTTAGACTTTTTTCCATAGGCCTCATACCGTGGTTGTTGAAGATATCCATACTTAGAACCTCCGTCTTGTGTCATAAATTCACTACTCTCTGTATGTTTCCTTTTACAGAAATATCCAAAAGTGAAACCAATACGTCACACGAAAAATTACTTGTATCATTGACATCATAGTTTTTTTACTAAAAATAATATCACTTCGACTTAAGCATTTAATCAAAAACATCGCCGCCACATAGACAAAAAGATAAAAATTATATATTTCTCATTATCCCTCTTAGAATATCAAGATCTATCTTATATTAGCCGGCTTTGTTAGCCCTGTTACCATATCCATAATATACCAAATAGCTCTGACAATGTAACAAACGAAGAAAAGATATTGTATAGATTCATTTTGATTATGGAAGCTACATTGCGAATTATGTTGTATAATCTACCCTTTTGTTAGTTTAAGTTGCTTCATGCCAGTGGTCACTACATGAACTGTTGCGACTGCTTCAATTTTCTGCATTCATTAGTTCCGCAAATTGCAACTCTGGAAGTGATTCCGTCTGAGAAGTTATTATCTGAGGAGAAGTGATTATGTGTCTAAAAGTGATTCTTTTTTATTTTTTAGGATAAACTTTTAGAATTGGGATAGAGATCACTCCACAAAATCAAGAAAAGCTACATTTTTTTTTATAGCTCTCGGCTTTTAGTTCATTTTAGATAATCACTTTACAGAATCAGAAAAGAATCATTTCTTTAAAAAATATTATTTGGCATAGATTTTCTAATTCTGATCGGGAATCTGCTCCATGCTCTACTGGCCTTTGTGGTAAGAGGAAACGTGTACTCTCTCTGTACCGTTTTATAAGTCTTTTTGAAATTAGGCATAAAAATTAAGAAAAGTGAAAAAGATAGAATGTTTTGAAAATGAAGAGCAGAGAGATAAAGTAAAGATGTATTAGGAAGAGAAAAAGTTGTCTTGAGAAGTGAGAATGACTTATAATTTGAAAAAATTTGAGGAGCCTAAAATGACTTATAATTTAGGACAGAAAGAGTAGTACTTTTTAATACACTACTCCCTCCGTTTTTAAATTATTGTCATTGTTTACTTCTAATATTAACTTTGATTATTCATCTTATTAAAAAAGTTTAATTGGTACTCTTTTTGTCTCTAATTATTTGTCATTCTAGACTTCACAAGTTTACTTGGTATTCTCACTTTCTAATATATCTTTATCTATTTCAAATACATTCATACATCTATCTTTTTCCTCATCGCTTTCAATAATCTCATCTTTTTTACTCTTTTTAATCCCATTGTCTGCACCCAAAATGACATATAAAAGAGGACAGGGAGAGTATCATATATTTTTGTTATAATTTACTTTATTATTAAGTTATTTATATTATAATTTATAATTTTACACATTTGAATTAAAATTTTAAATATATTGAATTAAAAGTCAACGGTGACAACAATTTAGAAATCGGAGGGAGTATCAAATTTTAAAATGTTAATTGGAACCTTGCGCTTACAATTTTGTTGTTTTAGAAATATGCACTTCAACTTCTAATAATCGGCCTAGTGCCATTATTATTGTGCCAAAATTGAAAATATACTCATATATGACTGTTGCAAGGCGTATTTTCAATTAGAAATACAATTTCGATAGAATAATAATGGCATCAGACCGATTACTAAAAGTTGAAAGACATATTTTTAAAGCAGCAAAATTGTAATAGCATGGTTCAATTAACCCAATTTTAAATTGCATGGGATGGTAGTTGGGAAAACTTAAGGAGAGAAGTTTTGGGTGTGTTTGGTCAGTGTCACAGTGGCGCCCGGCTGGTTCCTCGGAAGCCTGGCCCTTAGCCGGCGAGCTTGGCCCGGGTGAAATGAAATCCAGTTTCGCTCTCTGTGAGTGGGGCTGAAGTTATTTTTTTGCACGCAACGAGTCAGACATATATGCTGGCACAGGCAATCAATCAAGCCATTGTATTGTATGAGCCTGGTCAGCATTAATCTAACAACTAATAAATGAACTATACACATGGGATGAGCCTGGTTGGGCTTGACGCGTCCAACCAATCACGCCGTCATTGTTCATGCCCCTCCCTCTCCCCTCAATTTTTTTTCCTACTGATTAATAGCAACGTAATCATTATGCTAAAAGTATTTGGATGTAATTGATTATATGTTATTATTTCAATAGTATTGGCTATGCACTGGATTGTACGATAAATTGTGGAAGTATGTGAAAGATAAGAGGACTTCGCTTATAATAGGTTCCATACTGAAACCCTACAAATATTACGAAGAAAAACATTGACTGAGAGTGCCGAAGTCATTGAAATATATTACTCTAGCTATCTCGAGAGCTCATTACACTCCAAATTTAATTGCTAAGCCTATTGAAATATATTAGATGAGCCACGTGAGAGGGGCAGGGGTCCACCAGAATCAATTCTTGAAAGATTTTTTTAGGAAAATTAGAAATTAAATTCACCAAATATCTGACGGTGCATCAAGAAAGAAACAGAAAAAATTTAAGACCAGGAGTATATTTTTAGTGAAGTTGAAAATTTCGAGCGAATTTCAAATGAAAATGAGTGAAATGGGATCGCATGACAAGCGAAATGAAAGATGACCTACTTATTCTGGTTTCTCGATGGAATGTAACAGATCATTCTGGACCATACCGACAAGTAATTGATAAGTATGTGATACACACACGTCCAGTTTCACGCCAGAGCTGCACAAAATATATCGAACTCACAAAGCTGCACATAATTCTTTAATTTAGTTCTACAAGACCCAAATAATACACATATGCCCTGTTTAATATTGCAGTGCACTGAATCATCGAGAATAACCACAAGAGCAGCAGAGGACAGAGAGCGAGTAGCAGAGCACAAAGCTCAGAACAGACCCAGTTTGATTACAGACCTTATTAAGACCAGCATCAATAACTATATGCGACCAGCGATGAAGATGCAGTGCTTATTATGGCGACAAACTGCAGCAGTGCATTCTCACTGAAGGACGAGGCAGCCTTCTGTGACGAGCAGAGGGTTAACAGGGGCAGGCAAGTAGGTAGTGTCCACACCCTCACTGACTTCCTCCACCTCGTCTGACTGAACCAGGCCAGCAGCAGTGAAGATGTACGCCTTCACTTCCTCGAAGCGTTCTTCTGATAGGGAGACCTCAGCCAGGAGCTTCCACGCTGAGGTTTCAGATGCCTCCTCATAGTCGTTCCTCCGCTTCAGGACAATGTGGCCACTGATCTCCCACACTGCAGGGTTCACCTGTGTGTCCAGCAGCTCCTGGCTCACTTCACCCATAGCCTGCTTCTCGGCGTAGCACTGCATTATGGGACAGGTAAAAGCAGTTTAGCACATCATACAAGAAATTCAGTCAGGATTAGAGGAAATTGTGATTGTGTAAAGATTTTACCTGGGGGAAGAGGAAAACCCTCTTGCCACAGTCAGAAATGAGCACATTATAGGGAACATTGTTGTCCTGCAGACAAATGCAAGCACTGGACACCACATTTGCCAGATCATTCAGGGTATTCCCTCCCTCAAAAACCAGTCCTCTAACAGGGTAATTTATCAGCTTGGACACATTCACACCACTCTTCATTTTGTCCTCAGCAAGAGGAATCTTCTGGGTAGCTGCCTTTTCGACAGGGAAGGGCACAGAGAGGTAGTATGCCTACATAGGAAATATTCATATTAACACAAAATTACCATGCACTATTCACAGGATAACTCTGAGCTACAAGTCCAGAAATGAGAATTTCCTTGCTTCACAAATGCTAGATGGCATTATAGCTATACAGAGTTACTTTGTACAATCTTTAATCAAAAGAATAAAAGAGGTCGCATGGAAGTAATACTATACTACTGTCTGAAATGATTGGATGCACCTATTTAATTGGCTTTGAAATTGAAGTAAATTTAGATTACAAAGTAATACCTGAAAGTGGAGGTGATTGATGGTTGCGAAAGCACCCAAACTGTTGTAACCAAGCCTGAAATACGGGCTAGCCGCCTCAGCTGCCATTTGCAGCGCAAGCAAGAAGCTCTCTGGATCGATCCTCTGAGGCAGGCGGTCCAGAACACGTGGAATGAGAAGCACATGTCCATATTCAATTGGGCTCACCTACAAGTCATTGCAAATACTTGTTGGCATCAGAATATACAACATGGAATCAGAACAAATTATCAGCATGACTTAGGTACGTACATTGATTGCAACAACATTGGGAGCACGATCTGCTGGGATTGGAGCACTCTCCAGGAAGTAGCTGGCATCACCACCGCTGTTCTCAAATTGGAAGAGCACTTCCTCCTGGCCAACTTTGGTGAAGTTGAACTTGGCAGGGTCAAAAGGCTGAAGCACGCGGTCCACACGGAACTCAGTAGGGCGCTTTTTGAGGTGGCGCCCTTCATTGAGTTGTGCGACAAAGCCAAGGTTGCCAGGGATGACCTTGGTCTCACAGGCAGTGACATCATAGCGGAACAAGCCTCGGGTCATCCTGTTCTCCCACTGCAAGGATACAGAGAAAATACTGAATTCAAAATCCATGTCTAACTAGAGAATACGAAAGACTACACTGTACATCTATCTGTGCAAGCTTAGTATAGTTTCTTACTTGTCTAACATTGCTTAGTTAAGTAGAAAATGGAACCGACATTAAGTAAATCATAGTTATTTTCTAAAGATTCAGAGCAAGACGATTAGATTCTGATATATTAGTCAAATTGAAGTACTCATAGTATATAACTTGCATGCATTTTCTATTGCTCAAGTGCACTTTACATGCGCGCACCACTTAGCTAACTAGAGGACTAGTAGTAAAATAGAAATCATTAAAAGATATTTCGGTCTCATACAACATGTGAAGGAAATCATCAATTTTAACAAACTGCATCCAAAATCAAGGCACAATCAAGGTGTAGTGATGCTGTAAGGTAACAGAATATACAACATACAGGCTTTTATTTACCTCAGTAAGGAGGAGATTGACAAGGGGTTTAGTTGGAGCATCCTCCTGTGGGTTTGCCTTGAAAGCGTAGAGTGGAAGCTTGGAAACTGCTCGATCAAAATATTCAACTGTTAAATTTAGCGAAAAGGCACTTAAAATTTTCAACAATCAAATCTGTTTTTTCACGAGGTGTCTAGTCCCCTAAGATGCCCAGCACTCGTCCCTCTGTATTACTGTAGTATTTATTAACCGATGTAATTTTCAATTCTGTAAAAAATTACTTCAGGTCAACCCAAACACACCCATGGTGACAATTTTTAACCCAGGCTGAGGTAAAATAGTATATAGATTAACAAAGGTCCCCAACTTTGATGGAGCACAAGGGCACTTTACTGTACAAAATTCTCCAAATTTCTAGACGAATCACTAGGGACAATTCATTTTAATATTGTGTGCGATCACGAAAGCGGCACAGAAAAGTGCGAAGCAGAATCGAAAGCCTTTCCACTCATATTTGGGACGAAAGCGACGTCAGATTTCGCTGCGAGAAAAAAAAAAATAGGGCGGGCGGGGGTTGGTAGGTGGCTCACCAGGCAGGCAGCAGTCGCCGAGGCAGTACCTCCCGCACCCGCCGCCGGCGGCGGTGGCGTCCTCCTGGTAGTTGGAGACGACGGTGGGCACCCTCCTGATGGTGAGCTTCATCTCCATCTCGCTCGTTCGGGGTCTCTCTCGTTCCTCTCGCGGTTTCTCGGGGGGTCAGAACGGAAGGGAGGCGGGGGTCAGGAGAAGGGGTCAGTCAGTCAGGAAGGAAGGAAGGGGAAGGGGAAGGGGAGGGGCGGCTCAGATGAGGAGGCCGTGACCGCCGCCGGCGAGGAAGAGGAGGTCGGAAGGGCTGCCGCCGGCAGACGGGAGCGCCCCGCGGCCGCCGTGCGGGGCGGGGCTGGTGGTGGAGTAGGCGATGGTGCCCGTGGGCTCCACCTGCGCAGCTGCGGGGCCGCGCCGGACGGCCGCAACGCTAGCCGTGATTGCCTGCAACGTGCACGCCCGGAAGGGGAAGGGGAGAGGGGGCGCTTCGATTCGGAACCGGTGGGTGGGGCGCGGTGACGGGGTTTCGGTTCCGGGATCTTGTGGTTCTTCTTCTCCGGCGAGCTGGGGACGGCGGGGGTGGGGTTGCGCGGCTGGCTGGCTGGTGGAGGGAGGGAGGAGGGAGACAGGGTTGGGTTTGGGAGGCCGCGGTGAGGAGGCGCCCGTTAAATAGGAGACGGATCCGGTTGTGTGGTGTGGTGCCAGCCGGATTTTTGGGTGCGGTTTGTGTGGTGGATCTAGACTGTACCGGTGGACCCGGGTGGCGTCTCCGGCCTGGTCCCACTCACCGCCAGAAGGCGATTGTTATTTTCCTTTTATTTTTTTTCTCGATGCGCGGTTTGTGAAGCACGTTTTCGCGCCTCCGTGGATGGAGCAGGGCATGTGGATGGATGGATTGGCCTGTTGATTTGCGGCGGTCGATGCACGATTCCAACTTGGTTAAAGCAATCTCTTTGTGTGGGAGGGATCAGGGAGAGTGTTAAGCCATGTTCCTATACTTGTTTATTTTTCCTGTTGATGTGAAGTTTGTTCATAACCTTTCACGGTGTACTTGTTGTATTCTACCTTAACTATATTCTAGAATTCGTTGATTACGAATTTAATCAATAATTTCTATAAATTTAATTAATTTTATTAATATATAAATTATATGCTATGAAACTATATTTTATGATGAATCTAGAAATATAAATTTGATGTTGATGAGTTAATTAAATTTACAGAAACTATTAGTCAAAATCACAGTCAACGAATTGTGAAAATAATCTCATATTGGGAATGGATGGAGCACCTGATAAAGGAATCTAGCAAGTAAGTTTGCTCATTATTGTCACTCACCATTAAGAAATATACTCACATTCATCCTGTAAAAAGGGTGCTATGTGAGAATTTGAATAAGCTGATTAAAAAATATCAAATTAGTATTATTAGGTCGATGTGAGTTCTATTTTCATAGTATTTACATAATTTGCTCATTGATGTTAACCTTCTTCATTAAACCTAATTGAAGGTATATTACTTTGACTTTACCTACCTCTAAAAACAAAGGGTCCTTTAGATTTCAGGATTTTTCCTTCAAATTACGTGTTTTTTTTAGAAAAATTAAATTGATTACTGTAAATTTCTTTGTGTTTCAAATGAGCTTTAAATTTACTTTAGGCGAAGGGAATAAGAATAACTCTAACAGCTATCTAAAATTATTATATTTAAATCCATGTTTAAGTTGTTGGTAAATTAGAATTGATATCTAATATAGTGTTCATCTCCAACAGATACTTAAATTCTGCATTACTTAAAATTTAAACTTACCACGTCATCTTAATTTATGCATGATTATCTATAGTTTTGAAGTATAGGTTAGATCTAAAGAATTGCTATATTTAGGTACTTAATTTGACGGGGATGAGAATAGCAAAATTTTAAGTGCTGATATAGGTATCTATTGGACTGCTTCTTTTCACTTAAAGTACTTAAATTCAAATTCATGTTTAAATCTATTGGAGATGCTCTAACGGCAGTTTAACCCAAGCCACATACGTGCAGTCACAACACCCATTTGCCAGCCGCTCTACCGTGGTTGGCGATCAGGATCGTTCAACCTGAGCTACAACATTTTCACTGTAACAGCTGGTCAGACAGATGTTACAATCAATCAACCATTACTCCCATTTTTGTACGAACAGAAAAGACTAACGCTCGCAGCGGGACGGCGACCGATCGGTCGGCACAGGGCCCTGGTGCACGCGTCGATGGAGCGGTGTCGACCACGTAAAAACGAAGGCTCGCAAGGCCCGGAACGTGGTGGCGTCGGCGTCCCCGTGGTTTCGAACGGTCACCGTGCTCCGTCTGCCGCGCTTCGAGTTCGGGCGGTTCTCATCCACACGTCGGTGGTGCACTGCAATCGGACCACGTCGCCGGCCTGCTTGCTGGTCCTCTCTTCAACAACGACGTCAGCGACTGCTTGCTACAAAAATTGGTTCCTTATTTTCCTGATAGGAACTTAGGAACTTTCTAAGCAGCACAAATATACTACTCCGTATGAATGATCTGAGGCCTTGCATACCCGCCGCCGTCGGGACGCCGTCCTTCTCGCGTCCACGGCCTGCACGCAGTGGCGTTCGTGGTCTCCGCCGCCGTCACCCATGCGCGGACGGCGGATCGTTGCGATCTCTCCCTCTTCCAGAGCATTCCTATTTTGCTGGTGTATACATACAAATGAATACACGTAAATATTACGATACGCATTTCTACCACAAAATTAAACTATATATCTACTATTACTACTACTACATTTCATATCATATATATCCTTTTTTTTTCTTTCTTCAGGAGACCGTGATCGACAAGATGATTTATCTTAAAAAACAGAGAGAGATCCAGGGAATCTGTTTTCTTGCGAGGATCTTGATTCTCCAGCGAGGTCAGGACACAAGGTTATGGGTCGTCTCTGACGTGCAGATAAATAAATAAATAAAGTCGCAGTAACATTCGTGCATGCAGCGCGGCATGATGCCATGCCTGCGAGCGAGGCTGTGTCCAAAAATGCGGGTCTCGTAGGGTTCGAGTCTTCGCGAGGTTTGGGAAGGACCGTCACCGTCGTCGACCGTCCACTGGCTCGAGTGGACGGCTACTGACTTCTTCGTCCCCACGGACGGCATGGGCTTGACACGGGACCGTGTCCCCGTTCATGTGACAACTGCACGTACGGTGGCTTCATGGAAAAGCAGGTCTGAGAACCGAACCACGGCACGCTCCGGTAGCACTCATAGCGAAGCCGGTGAGCTCGCAGCCGGCGCTGAGTTGGATTCTCACGAATTGCAACTCGCGTCTCTTACTATGATGTATTTCCATAAATAATTTTACAGGTATTTGCGTAATTTGTGAAGATATAAAAGGATCATGTTTCTTGTCGCTGATGGATATCTCAGATCTTTAGTGATCTCTGAAAGGAGATGAAGCACATGTATAGTTTGTGTGTGTGGAGTGCGTACGTTTTCTCACGTTTCAAATTTAGAATGCAGGAGTTTTCTAAATTTTTTTAAAAAATTAATTAAATTAATTCCTACTTCGTATAAAATTTCAGTCCTTTAGTTTGGGACCGACGACCGCCAGCAGATCCAAAAACAGTCGAGGATGTGCAGTGCTCCCTCCGTATATGTTTGTCTGACACGAAGAAGCTTCCTGCCCAGTTCCCGGCTGCTAGCTAGCTAGAGGCACTAACATTTTTAGAAATAATTGAACACACATTTTTCTATCTTCTGATTATTATTTTACCGAGAATTAACAATTCGGATGCAAGATGTTTGCCCACGCCAATTATTCTGCGATAACATTAACCGCTTGACGGGATGAGTGTGTACGTTTTCCCTTATTTCAAATTTAGAAGGCAGGGGTTTTTAAAATTTTTTTAAAAAAATTTAATTAAATTAATTCCTACTTCGTATAAAATTTCAGTCCTAGTTTGGGACCGATGACCGCCAGCAGATCCAAAAACAGTCGAGGATGTGCAGTGCTCCCTCCATATATGTTTGTCTGACACGAAGAAGCTTCTTGCCTAGTTCCCGGCTGCTAGCTCGCTAGAGGCACTAACATTTTTAGAAATAATTGAACACACATTTTTCTATCTTCTGATTATTATTTTACCGAGAATTAACAATTCGGATGCAAGATGTTTGCCCACGCCAATTATTCTGCGATAACATTAACAAATACTAGCGGCGTGTGTGACGAAATTTTCTTCGGGACGGACTTCCTATTCAATCATGCATGGCTGTCTATCACGCATTGTATCATGTGCTTTTTTTTTTCCCGTCTGTAGCAAATTTTGTCATACTTAATTCTAACTATCCCCGTAGAATCGACGGTAATAATAGATGTATGACTTATAAGTTTTACTTTTTAAATAGATGAGTAAATTTTATAGAAATATAGATATTTTGATAATATTATCAGAGAACTACAGGTTTTATGCATATTTTATGCATAATTTATCAGAGAACTACAGGTTTTAGTCTTTCTCCTCACAAAACTGCAACTGGGGTCCACTTGTCAGGTTTATAGGCTAAGAGAAAGAAAGCTAAAATCTATAGTTCTCTGATAAAATATTCACAAAATATGTAGTTTTATAAAATTGATTTTTAAATCTGTAGTTTTCTGATAATATTGTCAAAATACCTGTAGTTATCTAAAATTTACTCTAAATAGATTAATACAGATTCACCTAAGGAATAATCGAAAATCATGAAACAGTAGTTTCACGATGAGTGCTAATACTAAGTATGCCAAGTTTACCATACAAATAGAAATACAGAGGATGGGCTCCTTTGGATTTGAGGGTTTTTAAAGAATTTTTATAGGATTCTATTTCTAAGGATCCTTTTCTATAAGGATCCTTTGACACAT
>BCLH01001577.1:0-24498 GCA_001602315.1 Zoysia pacifica | reverse complement strand
AAAATAGCTTACTCCCTACCTCATTTTAGCTGTTCCATTGCACATAAAGAACAGAGAGAGAGGATATAAGTCTAATGGAACATGACTACGAGCCACAGCTAGTTAAACCACCTTTTTTTTTTTTACTTTAACACACCTGTTAATGTGCTAAATAAAAAGAATTAGAGGTAATGAACTAATGCTAAACATATAATCACTTTAGACATTCCTGTGTTTTTTCTACGGCTATCCAAATGCCTACTTAGGAAAATTTTCTATGTTTTTCAATCTCATGTTTTGCATATTCATTCCAATGCTATTCCTAGTTTTTTTTTTATTTTTGCATTTTGGATTCCTGCATTCCAAAGTAGCCTGATATGAATTCGTGAATACTACTTTCTCTATTCTTAAATTATTGACACTATTGACTTCAGACATCAATTTTAACCATTCGTATTATTAAAAAGTTCGATGAATATTATATATTTTATTATAATTTTATATATTTAAATTAATTTTTTAAATAATACGAATAGTCAAAATTGATATCTAAAATAAACGGTGAACAGAGAGGGTAATACTTTAGGAACCTGCCATGCCATGCACATACAAATAAATAAAAATCTGAAATCGACATCTGAAAGCATCTGTACATCGATCGATCGCCCTACCTGCCACATGACGCCAGTATAGATAACGGGACAAAAAAAGGAAAGCCCATCCCAAGATCCGTGTGATCAGTAGTTAACGGGACCAACAGCGACCGGAACGTCGTGAACCAAAACTCTGAAAGGCGCCTCCGGCCGCTTAATTGGTGGCTGGTGGGTCGGTTGGCTTCGACATGAACTCGGCCACAATCACGGGGAAATTCATCGCCACAAAAAACGCAGCCGGCGGATTTCGCTTCGAAATACTCATGGCTGCTAAAATCTCTTGCAATGTTTTTTTTGTTATATATCTTCGTCAAAAGTGATGTATACTAGAGTCGTCCTGTATGATGGAAAAATATACGAATGCCTTTGACCACCTTTTCAAGAACGTCGCTTTCAGGTTTATTTATGTGTGGAGCTAGCGCCAACAGACCCTGAAGAATATTCTGTACGTGCGAACGAATTGTTCTGAAGGGCAGGTACTATACATCTTGGGGTATATCTCTATATATTTGCTTCTCGTTTTTTTTTTGTGTACTACACATTCTTTACTCTTTTTTTTTTCTTATTTTGCCGTGTGCAGAGCAAGAATCACGAGAATTGTGAAAATAGAGTGTCTGAGCTCTTAAACAATTTTTTTTTGGGAAGTGTCCTCAACAAATTCCCTTTCAATCAAAATTAGTCCGAGTCTGAGACTTCCATCGGAAGCGAACCTACGAATGCTGAAATTAATGAAACGAAATCAAAAGGCAGGCGATGAGCGAGGAAGCTTCGACGGGCATACCGCCCCGAGCAGACGCCAGCCGTGACGTAGAGGGTGACGCCAGCGGCCTTGTCATGCTTGGTGGGGCTAATTAATCAACTGGTTAGCCGTACGATTCCTGACGTTTCTCCCTTCGGTAACGCAGGGACCCAAAGATACTGCTGAGTAAATTGATGGGATTGCATGGGGGACCGTTCGGATCTCTGGGTTGCGTATTGTAGCGGTGCGTTTTACTGCAGACTTCTTCCGTTACAGTAAAAATCAATGTAAGAGCTGTAGCTCTCAGCCAGGGCGAAGTCAAGATGAAAATTCATCGGAGTCGTCAATGTGTTTTACTGGTATCATTAACATTGTAAATTATATTTAAACAGTATTTTACATCGAATTTTTAAAAATTCATCGGTGAATTACTCCGTAGTTGAAGATGATCTTAACACTTCCTTCGGTTCCGTGGCAGCTACATCTTCTCCTGCTCGCTCACAAATTCGAATTGCGTGAGTACCGCCAACGCAGCCCGTCATTTTGGCCCAAGATAGTCCAGCCCTCATAACTCGATACGTGGGTCTGGGTGTGAGTGGGTTGATTTCAGAGTCCACGTGGGCGTTCATACTCCATCGCTCCTCCGGCTTCTCCTCCGGTTGCCGATCACGCGCTGCGCATGCCTCCTCCCTCCCCGCCTTCGCTTCCGGTCGTCCTCCGCTCCTCCCCCTGCGCCAGGTCGCGCGGGTCGACCTCCCCCGCTCGGACCCGCCCCGCCAGGCACGTTTCGTGATTTCGCACTCCTTTACTTCTCTTACAGTTTTTTTTTTAAGATCGTGAGAGAAGTAAAATTCAACCGTACAAATGAGAAGTTACGACCAAAGCCAACTTTAATTGAGTACTCGACCTCGGTGGCAACACACACAAGAGACTACGCTACAAAGGACACGACCAAAGACACGAGACTGATCCGGACAAGCAACTAGCACATAAGAGACGCCAGACGAGTTGCACGCCATGGAACAGAGGGAGACAGGGCACGTTCCTGTCGGCCGCAAGGGAGGACCTCAAACAGCGCCTCCAAGAAGGTCACGGCATTCACAGACGTCGCCGCTGTTGATCCGACACATCGCCGGAGAAGCTTTCACCCGGTCCTTACAACCCTTTGCTGCAAACAAAGCCAGGTTTCCAAGGCCATGCCGCCATTCTGGAGAGAAGTCCACGACGCTGTAGAAGCACGAAGGCGAAGTTCTGAAAGAACACACCGGCGGCGGCAACCGGATGGAGTGCATCGACGAATGACGTAATGATACAACCCCGACCTGCTGCTCCGTCTTCTCGACCGCGACCAAAGCTAGCAGCACCAACCTCGCGCTCCATGTCCAGCCCGCCGTGGCCTTGCTCTTACCTTAACCGCGCCCCCAGCCTCAAGAACCAGACCCACCGCCGCTGCCAAAGGAAGGTCTGGCCAGGACCACCTCCCCTTCCGGATCCGGCCTCCACGCGCCGAGATCCGGCGCCACCGACGAAAGGTCCGGCCAGGGCCGCTTCCCCCTCCGAAGCCGGCCTCCACGCGCCGAGATCCGGCACCGCACGGTACAGAACGACCCCCTCCGGAACCGGCCTCCACGCGCCGAGATCCGGCACCGCACGGCACAGAACGACGGCGTGGATGGAAGACCTCCATGCCACCGTGGTGCTCCACCCGTTTTAGCTTCGCAGACGCAAATGCAGCTGGTTGAGGGCAAACTTCTTCTCAGTGATTTGTTGTGCGCATATCGTTAGCAAGTTTGTTTCATTTTTCATGTCGTCTGTGGGCGATGAACAGTCTCTTGCCAAAAGTGACAAACACAGATTTCTTCATAAAGGGTAGTGAACTAGTGATACTATTTTTCGAATCAGTTGACCATAAACTGAAGGTGTGATTGATATTCAGGCGTCAAGTGAAGAGAGATGTGGGCTTTAAAAAGGTTATTTTACCATGCTTGTGCTACACCAACCTCCACATATAAAGGTCTTTTTTTTTTTCTATATCTATTAGTGCATATAATATATACCTTTGAGACAATCTGTTGCCTTCAGGGCACTAACTAAATTTTTGTAACCAGAGTATAGCTCTCTGAGAAAGTTTACACATACTATGGAACGTCCTCCCTCCTCAGTCTCTCAGTTTTTTTTTATCATCACTGATCCTTACTATTCTCTCTACATAATAAGATCCCTGGTGTCCTCCAATTGAATTCTCTCAAACAGGCACAAAAGAAAAGGCGCACACGGAATCCTACACAACACGGAATGACTCTGCTATTTGCTTCAGATCCTTGTAATGCCTCTTCCATTGCAGCCCTGCACAAATTCCCACTCCTTCAGGATCTAAATCCCAGAGGATTGTGATAATTTCGGTCAAAAACAATGGTCTTACCGTTTGCAGTTACATTGAATAGATATAGCCTATTTCCAGCAGCTGTAGCTGTAATGAAAACATGGGGTGGTTCCAGCTCAAACTGGTAGTAAGTTCTTCCTGAATGCTCTGCTGTGGCTGAGGCCAAGACTTTCCCTTCCACATTCTCACCGATGACCTCTGGCCCGAATGCGGTGATCACCTTCTCTGGTGTGCCGATCTTCTCAATTGTCGCATCATCAAGATCTGAGTGACAGCACCACCAAACAAACAATCTTGTTAACAGCGTAACAAAGGTACCATTTACGTCATTTTTTTCAGGACATGCTCCTCACCTGCAAACCTGCGAACCGGTGCTACGATGACGAACAATCGACCTTGCTTCGAGTTTGCAAACCGCAGATCAATCTCTGTGCCACCTAGATCAGCAATTGACACTGGGACCTAAATTGGAGCCACGGTTAAAGCAGCTGGTCAGCATGAGAAAGTATGTGGCTGAATTCTGAGGAACTGAGGTTCTGAGTAGGTTCAGGCTTCACCTCCTCCCACCCATCAGGAACCTTGAAGCTGTAGGGGATAATCGGGCTCCAGCCAACTCCATGACCGCCAGACTTGTCATCGGGCCTACGGTACGTTCTCCAACCTGTCTGAACAGTCAGCATCATGAAAAGAATTCAACAAATCTTCAAACAAAAATGCAGATATAGCTATCTGAACCTCTGCTTAACTTTTCCACCAGACAACAGGCAAGTGCGCACTTAGATGATGTTAGTAGTAGTTCACCAAAGACTCAAATTACGAAATCTTAACTTCTAAAGTATTTTCACGGAGCTGTTTAGGTTGCAGAAAAGCTGAAAACTTTGATTTTGGAGCACTAACTAACCAAAAGTTCCCTAGTCTGTCAAAACAGAAACAAATCTTAAGAGCACGGGGCATTTGTAAACTCTGAATTCTGAACCTCAGTAAAAACATAATTAAGGAACTAGAACTGCAGAAGCATGAACATACCATTTTCGTCAGGTTCGGACAGCCCAGGGATCCTCCCTGCCAGCAAGCCCTGTTTGGCAGCCAGGGCACTACCTGGAAAACCAAGCACTGAGACTCCACCACAGGCAGCAACGGCGGCGGCAAACGCCAGGGCACGCCTTCTCCCTACCACTGCCAGCTCCTCCCCATCTTCCTTACATGACACTGAGGGGCTGGACTCACGGCTGCACCTCACAGCTGCTGCTTCCGCCCTGCTGCTCTTGGCGAGGGGGCTCTTCTTCGCGAGGATCAGTGAGGAGCCTGGCGAGAACAGCACTGTGCTGCTCATCTCTGCAAGGAAATGTGCGATCGCTTCGCTTCTGTAATTCAATCACTGGCTTGCCACTGTCTTGGTGTTTCTGACGAGCTTTGGTTCTGATCCTGCCTAGAACGTTTTCAGCTTTGTTGCAGCTCGGGTTCATGCTGAGAAGAGTGTTTTGGACCACAAGAGATGAGTGGACAGGAAGGTTTTCAGCCAAAACTCCTCACCTAGATTATTTTGGTGTGACCTCGTAACTTCTCCCCCTGTCTTTCTTTGCTTTTATTTTCTGTTTGCAGATATAACCTGAGGGAAAAAAAAATACTTTTTTGGATCGAAATAGAATATTCCGTTAACCAAAACTAACAAACTATTGCCCTCCGTTCTAAAATATAAGCATTTCTAGATTTAAATAAAATCAAAATTTTTTAACTTCTAATAATATCTTAAAAATTACATAATTTTTAATATAAAAATATAATTTTTATAAAAGTTTATTTAATGATGAATCAAAAAATATAATTTTATATGATAAAATATTATTAATTATATATTATTAAGTAGTTAAAGTGATAAAAATTTGACTTTAACTTAAATTTAAAAATGCTTATATTTTAAAACGAAGAGAGTAAATCGCTAAAACCTTTTTTTCCCCATGTGACTCATTACAAAATCAGAAGCGCTGTCGACCCACAAACGGTGAACCAAATTTTTTTCTCTTTTTTGTGGGTAGAGCAAAGTATAAGATGTATTTTTTTGCAACGGAAATGCTGTATTTTCTTCTGTCATTCTCCAACACGGCAGATGGTTCTTGTGGTGCATGGTACAACATGTGTAAGACTAGGTGTCAGGATAAATTTCTTGGAAACACAAATTTTGTGTCCATCTCAGAAAAAAACAAGTTCACTCATCTAGACGTTTCGTATATTTGATTATCATAATCTTGTGTGTAATGGGCTGCTCCGATTATATTTGATGTTAAGTATCACTTCAAAATGTCATATATGACAATGAGAAATAGCATGTTTCATTCATTCGGTAATGCTTTTCAACCATGTTAGATGTTTTTCTTACCATGCATGTTGCATCCATTAACTTGCAAAATTAGATGACACATTTTTTTTGCAAAATTAATTGGCGGAGAATACCGTTCCATTATAAGAGAGGAGAAATATGCTTGCAGTTTTCTTTCCATCCCAATATATATTTCATTTCCTTTTCATATTCGTCTTATTCAATTTTTTTATGAAACTATTATTTATTTTATTGTAAAATAATTTATTATTAAAAATATTTTAAGTTTGATTTATTTATTTTTGTGTTTTTATAAAATTTTAAATAATACAAATGGTCAAAAATTGATTTTAAAAAAATTAAAAATGTCACTAGAGTAAAAAAAAAAGAAAAATTACGGTAGGACAACATAGGCGCTGCAAACTGCTCGCAATGCGGTTCCTGAAAGCTGAGTCGTCCACGTTGGCAGCGTAGGACCACGAGTTAAAGCTATTGTTCATTGTGCCACGTGTACCATACTACTCCCTCCGTCCCAACGTTTTAGGCAGAGGGAGTAGCGTCGAGAGCAGTGCTTTTTGCTGACATTCTCATCTTTTCGTAGCAGCATGGATACAGTATGCAGCTGGAGGCGGACCCAGTTTTTTTTTCCCCATCCTGGTGAACATCGCAAAAGGATAACACACGCAAACATATTATATCAATCACTACTTAGATGATAACTACAATAATTTTAAAACTAAATATCGTTCAGTACATTAAAAAAATAAAGATATAATTGAAATAGTCTCATTAAAACCCTAAAATAAACTGCTATCTACCTATGTACCACTAAAAGTTCAAATAGTATTTGAATGAAACAATGTGCAAGCTTATAAGTATAAGGTAACTGTACTTTTTTTATTTATAATCGTGTAGAACTATAAAAAAACAGTAGACATTATCAAAGGATAGCAGATAGGGAGTAGGTTCGAGTCCGGAGACTCCCACCTGGACGTCTCTCATAAATAATTTCTCAGGTACTTGAACGTGCGACGCCCCCTCGTCGCTGGCGGAGTCCACAGGTCTTTTTTTCCGCTATAAGAAAACTAGCTAAAATGATTGATGTCTAAACCTGATAATTGTTTGGTTTCCAATCGGTTCCTATGGTCTGGTTTTTATTTTGGTTGGCTTTGATAGGTTGGAAATGGTTTCATAAATCAACTGGGTCGGCTTGGTTTGGATGAATGATAAAACTAGTTTGTTTTGAATTGGTTTTTATGCTTTTTTTTTTTTGGAATTTTTAACTTTTTGACACTTGATTCAACGACCTTCAAATATTTGCCGTTATTTTCGATCGCGCTCAATTTTTTGCCACTGCATCCGCGAATTGTTCTTAAACATACCACTTGCCTCTCAAAGGACAAACTAAGAAAAACTCATTACAATTTGTAAACAAAAAGCAGGAATTTGCATTAATCTCTTTTTCAATTTCAATCGGAATCCATAGCATTTATTAAGGGTTAGGGTACAACACTAATAAATTCTTCAAATTTGCTGTCCTTGTCATGATTAATGAATTAGTAAAATATGAGCAACTTATGTGGAGCAAATCTGAAAAAAATCAATCCTGTAGCCTCAAAAAGCTCCCAAAAATTAACTTTTTCTCGAAATAAAAATATGACAAAAACCTCATCATGTTTGGGCCACCTTGTGCATTCATTTATTGGGCTTGGCTGTGCTGGCATGCTTAATTTCACTGCTTCCTCCAGATACGGCTCGGCTAGTCGGCCTCTTCAGATCTCCGTTCCCATCCTCGAGCCGCCGCCGTCCCCGGCGAATCCTGCTCGGCGCTGGCGTCACCGGCGAGCACTTGAGGTTTTCTTTTCCGCGCTTCTTTCTCTTCTATATATACTCTTTGATCTGGAAATAATTCCCAAGAAATGGAGAAGTAATCTGGAACTAATCCAGATCGGATGGGGAAGGGGCCCAGGACCAGGAGGAAGAAGCGGAGCGTGCCCAGCCTCTCCGACGACCTTATTGTCAAGATCCTCTGCCAGGTGCCGTACAGGTCGCTGTGCCGGTTCAAGTGCGTCTCAAGGTCGTGGCTCGCGCTCTGCTCCGACCCTGACATTCGCAAGAAATCGCCGCAGACCGTATCCGGTTTCTTCTGTTTCTCCCGCGAAAGGAACGACGACGACGGCCACCGTTTTCTCAACATTTCGGGAAGAGGTCGGCCTCTCGTCGACCCCTCTTCCATGCCACATTTCTTCCAGGGCTTGGGCTACAAAAGCATTTTGTTCAGGCAGTGCTGCGCCGGCCTTCTTCTCTACGCCGCGTCGAAACCTTCGCATGCTGTATCTGATGCGGATTACATCGTGTGCAATCCGGCGACCCGGAAGTGGACTGTGTTGCCGGACACAGGGGAGCAGCACAGCTTGATCCACACTTGTGTTTGGGTTTCGACCCATCCGTGCCATCCCGCTTCCACGTCTTCATGTTCGTGGTGAATTATGCCTCGTCACAAAGCGGAGTGAAGATCTACTCATCAGAAACTGGAGCTTGGAGGATTATCAGACAGAACGAGTGGGGTGGTGATTCCATCAGATTGAACGGCGACGCGGAACCTGTTTTCTTCAACGACACTCTGTATGCGGTAACGCCTGATTTATCATTGATCACAGTGGACACCCAGGGCAAGATCACTTGGGGGCAGGTACCCACTCCGCACAGGTCAGCATTCATCACACATTCTCAGGGTCGTTTATATGCTACACATGTAGATCATCATCATGATAACCTGCTATCACTTTGGCAATTCGACGCGGATGGTGGTGAAAATTGAACCCTGAAACATACTGCTAGAGTGACGAGGCTGCTAGGAAGGTACAGAGACGGATACAGAGAGTTTTGTAGTGTGATTGCAGCCCATCCAGAGTGTAATCTGAATTTCCTTGCTGGTGGAATGGGTGATGAACTCATGTCATATGATTTGGACAGCAAGGAATTTCGTGTCATCTGCTCACTAGAAAATTACTTCCATGGTCCAATGTTACCCTACGTTCCCTGTTTTGCCGATTGGCCTTTGGATGGTCTCAAAAAATGTGTGAGCAGCCAGCCTCCATTATGCTGAAGTGGCTTGGATGTTAGAAATGCCTTCATAAGAGTGCTGTTGGATAGGAACCTGTCTTAAATTTGGCATTCTTATCTCTGCTTCTGTTCAGATGTGCGCCCATTTGTGGGGTTTGAAAAAAAAAAAGAAGTGCTGGTTATTCATGGAGAGGATATGTAATCAAAATTTTATTCGGCTAGTCCACCAACCTGTGCGCCTTCATGGCTAGCATTTTCTTATTTTGCTTTGATGAATTTCATTAACTGATTTCAATTTGCTTGCTTCATACGGTATGATATTTCATTCTATAAATTACAAATTAAATACAGTTGGAGCAACTTCAACAAATTGGTTATATTCATGGTCTTTCTTAACTTTGAAGTTAAAAGTTGATTTACGAATTTTGTGTGCAGAACTCATGGATCTATAGGCAACCTTGAAAAAAAAAATGGCATTTCTTCAAAGTTTCTATATATTTGTCCTATATTTTCTGAAGTCCTTCATTCACCACGGTTGGTAACTTCCGTTTGAGTTTCTAGACTGCTCGATCAGAATAATTTACAAAAGATAGTGTTGAATAGCTTAGCGATTGATAGAGCTCAATGTTATGTACTAAGTATATAAGGTACATGAGCATATATGAGAGTCCTTTTAAGGTGGACCAACTGATATCGACTGACAACAAATTGATCTTAACTGTTGATTTTTTTAAGAAAATAAATAAAAAAATATTGTCGTATGCATTATTTTTTAAAATAAATAAATTATTTTTTAAATTTAATGTTGAGTAATTAATCCTCGAGATCCGTATAAATGCACGACCTAGAATCATTGGGACTAAATTAAAATCTGCCGTATATGATGGATTGGATGTCTAAAATTTATCGCGCGAACCTTTTTGGATCAATTGAGTTACAACTTCTGTAGGGAACTAGTCCCACTGCAATGCGGTGGGGAGTAGCCGAGCAAACGGGTGCCGGCGGGTGGCTAATCTCAGGAATGGCGATTTTTGATACAATGCAAACAGAAGGGCGTCGCGAGCCTTCGCTACCAACTAAAGGGATGGCTAAGGCCAGATTAGTCACAGAATGTCGACTTAAAGATTATTAGTGACTAAGAGCATATTACAATGCTAAAGAGTGTCAGAGCAGTATGTTTAAGAACAATTCACGGATGCAGTGGTGAAAAACTGAAGGTGATCGAAAATAATTTGCCAATCCTTGAAGGCCGTAGAATCTAAAAGTCCCCACATTTTTTGGTCCAAACAGATTCAACCCATGGACTTCCAACTAGTTCTTCAAATATGAGTTAATAAGTAGGTTCGTTGGCCAAGTGTTCTCTCCCAAGTGGTTTCTTGAACTGCTTATTTATAGGGTAGTTTAGTCAAATCGGTAAGTACTTTATTTCTTTCTGGATTTGCATTTTTCAGAACTCTCCTTCCTATGACCACCGTGAGTATGATAAAATGTGTACAGGCTTTTTGAAGTGATTTTAAGTAAAATGATTTCTTCTTATATTTCTCTGTAGCCAATTTTTTTCAATAGCTATAGAATTCTAAGATTTGAATTTTTAGGAGAGAAGAACAATTAAATTTTAAAGTAAAATTCTCTACCTGTAATTAACCTCCAGTGGCATTCCCAGAGGGTGGGCCACGTTTTCCTCAGCATACCTAAAATTTTAGATATGTATTGAAATATATATGGATTTTTATTGTTCACTACCTCTATTTCAAAATATAATCATTTTTAGATTTAGATAAAATTAAACAATTTTAACTTTTATTAATAATATCTAGAAAATTATATAATTTCTAATATAAAAATATAATTTTTATGAAAACTTATTTTATAATAAATCCAAAAATATATTTTTTATATGTTAACATATTATTAATTATATATTATTAGTGATCCAAACAGAAAAAAGTTTAACTTTGACTAAACTTAAAAATACTTATATTTTGAAATGAAGGAAGTATATAAGAGTAGGATTTATACCAAATTGTACATATAAAAAATATTACAGTATACTCTCACTAAAATGCTAGGTACCTCACTGTTAACCTGATAACTTCTCCTCAACTTGATGGCTGCAGAAGCAATCCAGGTTGTCGGTGAACCCAGTTTTCACTCGCCTTTGCTGTGTCCGAGGAACCGTACTAGCAAATGGTTTTTCAGATCCCATGGGCTAGTGGATTAGTTTGAATCGGGGTGAAAGCGAACAGTGTTATAGTTTGGTTTGGACTTTGGACTTCGGACTTTGGTTTGGTTTTTGAATTGTGACCCACTAGCTCGAGAATCAATGATGGCTCTTCTCTCTTTAGGCGCGCCGCGCGCCAACATGCATGCAACGACTGGGCATGGACTGATTCCTAATTTGTGAATGATGCGGGACCGTGAACAGTAACTCTTTCGTCCCGTTTGATCCATCTGAAAACCAGAACGAGCTTCATGTATGGTTCAAGCTTGTTATACCTACGGGCATCGGATGATATAGCAATAACATAGTAGGAGATCTAGCAGAGAATTTCAATATTCTCATAATATGCGTAATTTTGCAATATATGAACCTTGACATTATTGAGTTCAGGATAGTCAAATACTTTCCATCATTTCGCTTTCAACGTCATGTTTTGTGGACCCTGACATTTTCATCTAATTATGTTCTAAGAAAAGTATTGCTGATTTTGTACACGCCAAACTGAGTGCGTCCCAACCTTGGAATTTCTGGGTACCGTTGTGCAATCAAGAGAAACGAGGATTAGTTCTCTGTTCTACTTCAAGCACAAAAGTCCACTACTCTTTTTTTTTTTTGCGACACAAAAGTCCACTCCAGTCCTGATTAATTATTTTGATTAGTTCGTCAGCAAAATTCAATGTAGGAACACCCATGGTTTCAGAATCCAGGAGAGGGTCCAGCTCGACCGGTTACTAAACCGACCAATTTTTTGACTAAAACCAGCATGTGGTACTATAGAAAAAAATATTTTCAACATGTTCTCTCGGTTTATCGCCCAATTTTCTTCTTGTTCAAAACCGGACTTACCGGTGTTTTGTTAACCCTGGTAACATCTCCACCAGGGAGAGTTCAGAAAGTAAGATACACATGCAGAAAATGGCTCGTGAGTCTTTTTTTGAACGACCGATTTGGTGACTCTTTTATTTCCTAGCCATAAATTGCACCTGAGTTTATTACCTAAATCTCAGACCTCTTTTGGAACGTAGAAATAGAAATTTTATAAAAATCACGTAAGTAAGAATTTCATAAAAAATTAACGAAGGAAACTGGAAAATGTCCTTCATTCTAAAGGATGCCTAGCTCAGAGTAGAAACTCCTTGCCTTTCTGATCCCTCTCACCAGCTTCGATTTCCTTGGTAGGATTAATTAGGTCCTTCGCAACATTTTTACTGGTATTACTCTCCATCTTTTGATCTGTTCGAGAGCAGCTTGATCAATTCCACGTACGTCCTTCTCTAGCCGACGCTGCTGACGAATTAAGCATTGGAAGTCCTGAAGCACATGAATGTTTATTACTCGAAGAATATATAAATAATTTGAAGCGTGTGAAGCTTGCAACTAGCTAGCGATTTGGCGCTGACCAAAGTGCCGACTGCTGAATTAAGCAGGGCCATGGTCCAATTAGGGTCTCACGACGACCAGGATCGATGAGGTCACGAGGTCAGGGTCCGGCCGCCTGCGGTCGTGGTCTCAACGCAGCATGTCGCTGTTCTACACATTCTCTTAATTTCCTGAGCGATAGTGACCTGCACGTGCTCATGCTTGTACGTTGAATTGAAAATGCAAGCCGGCCGGCAGGCAGGCAAGTAGGCAACGCGCATGGTTTTCAAGGGTTAATTACCACAGATTCATAATTTTCTTTTCATTGGATTTGTCACGACGGTGCTGGTGGGTCTATCGTATAGGGCCTGGAAACGAAGGTCCCAGGAAAATCATACAATCCTGACTTAGTACTATATATCCAGTTCTTTCTCACACATGTACTTGATTTATTTCATAAGCAAATTTCAAAGTGTGATTATTCCATATGTACTTTTTGACTCTTGATGTGGAACGACGCGTCTTCTTCCCGGGACTATACACGCACCGATTGACCTGATTCTTTGTTTAAATCCATGTTCCAGCCCACTGAATCAAATCATAGTTCAAGACTTCAAATCTGAAATGTACTCCATAATCATTAAATTACTCACGCTACAACGTCCAATAACAATCGCAAGAATCATTGCAGCAGAAATATTGGAGCAGTTATCCAAGGTCTAAACTGGAAATGTCAACTGGGAGCCTGTGAGAGGCCAGTCGGTCGGTCCGCGCTTACCCCATTAGCAAATATTCAATGTTGACCAAAAACTCCTGGAAATGTCAACATGACTATGTGTATATTTTGTAAACTTTTGTGTGATCGACAGATTTTAGATAGCTCAATATATTCTTCATCCTGAGAATCACATGCATTTAGAGTTCAGACCAAGGTTTAATTTAGAACCACGCTTGCATGGTAAGAAAATGAAGATTTAGTCACAAAGTTTTAGTGACCAAAAAATTTATTACCTAAAAACTGATAAATAGTAAGTAACATTTGGTTTTTATTGCGGACATAAATTTTCAGTGACCAATTTGTATGATTATTTGTTGCTAATTAAATGCATTTAATTATCAAGGGTTACTTAGTTACTATATAATTTTAGTGATTAAAATATACAATTATTGGTCACTATATACGTACAGTGATAAGGTTTTAGTGACCGAAGTGTGGCCAATGGTTTTGTGATAAAATAGCTATAGTTAGTAATATTACACGTACAGTGACCAAATAACTTGAGACTAAAAAAAATTTCTTTTAGTGTTGGACACTTAATTTTTGGTTCAGTTTTGCAAATTTGTAATATAAGAAGTTCATGTCAGTGGTGTGCGACTATAATTCACCTTGGACTGACAGGTTTATTTATCTGTTATAAACTAGTATTGATTAACTAATTTGTCAACAATGTGGAACTGAACGGTAATTTCCCAGGATACTGTAATCAAGCGCATCCCTGTACATAGATCCCAGTCATCAATTGGCTCAAATTCAATTCAATATAAGATTTTTTTTTTCGAAAGATCTGGATACTCAGTGTTCGGTGTATATTAATATAAGAAGGTGCCTCATATTAAGGAAAACAAGGCCAAACCGTACAAAGAAAACCATATCTAACTTCATGTGTGGTCGGTCAAAGAAAATAACAAACCTGAACCGCTCTCAAAGAAAGCAAAGCAACAACGAAGACGGGGACCAAGTGACATTCAATGTAAGAATTAAAATGATAATGGTGTTTGGACCAATCACAAATTTACAACAGGTGGTTCTAGTCATCATATTTCTTATGTGCTTACCATCATCATTTTCCAGCTTCTCAAAAACCGAGTTTTTCATAGTTAGTCTGGCCCGACGATAGCTGCCAGTGATGAAAAAAAAATGGCTAGCAAGCTTGATAAATCTGAATAAAGCATCGCTGAGGGCTATAAGTACAGCCATTTTCATTTTGCGTGGGATACTCGAATCTTGTTGCATAAATGCATGGATAGGACAGTGAACAATTAGAAATACTAAAAGTAAATTTGCTGATAATACATTTTTGATTTACTTAGATGAAGCAGGGAAAATGCATATTACTTCATGTACCCATATCCTGCGCATTTTTTATTCCTGAATAATGTACAACTTAGTTAACTCTGATTTCAGCCAGTACAACGAGAACAAATTGTACTACCATAGTTTTTTTCTGCCAAGCTTGTCATCCTATTCTGTAACTAATTAAATATTACTATATATAAAAGAGAACCAGGTCAGGGTCGACTTCTTTTGGGACACTAACAGTCTGCTGATTGATATCTGGCAAGGACAGTGCAATTTTCTTTGCACTGTCTAAGTAGCTCTCAAACTTCTTCTTAATAGCACCGGGTGCTTTCTGGATTTTAGCTTCATCCATAGACAGATCATTTTGTGTGAGAACATCAAAGCCAGTGCCAAGAGCCAGCTCCTCCTTCATGGTATGGTACTTGATTGCCTCCTTCTTAAATGTCCAGTTGCCGGTGATCCAATCAAATTTGTATAAAGGGAGGAAGCGGTGGCCATACGACACAATGAACTCAATGGCGGCGAGGATGAATTTAAATTCCTCCTTTGATAGGTAGTAAGAAAAACTCAGCCTTGTCCATCCAGGCTTCAGTCCACTGTACCCCTGAAAATATTTTAGTAAATATTTTTAGCACTTGTTTCTGGATAATAATAATAATAATACCAGTGTATGATCATTTGATGAAACACTGATGATATTTACCTTAAGTATGGCAGACCGGAGCCGGAGAGAGAGATCATTTTCAATCTCGAGCAATGTGTGCCCATATGGCCCGGCGCAAGCACAACCTCCCCTGGCTTGGATGCCAAAAAGATCATTGAAAAGCCTTGTGACGAAGCGCCCATGGAGAGGCAGTCGCTGGCGTCTCACATCCTCCAACCATCTATGAGAACTAGGCTCATCGACAACATCCAATAACGTGTCTTTCACCGGAGGGTAGATGAGGAAAGAGAAGATTGGAAGGCGTTCGACGCTGGTGTTCCCTAGCACCCGAACATTAGGGTTGCTGAGAAGCCTTTTCATCGCCGTCTCTGAGTATACAAGCTCATGAAGGCCCATTCTTTCATACCCAATGTACTCCTTGACCCAGAATGCGAGCGACGCGCGTATCTTTTGGACGATCTGTGGCGTTCCAGCATCCTCTCGCTCTTCGACGTCGTCGTAGTATATTGTATCCTACGTATCACATAAACAACATTTAGGTGTTGATCATGCAAAAATATATGTAAGTTGTTGCTGTGCAAGTAGTAGATTTCCATTGCTGGGCATCTGTAAGTGCTCACCTCCTCACTGAAGCCGTTTACATAGGCCACTGTGCCACCGCCGCACGTTGATGGAGGCTGTGAGTTGAGTTTATAAAGTGCTTTGTTCATTAGAAGGATGCCTGGTGTGCCTGGGCCCCCAACGAACTTGTGCGGGCTCAAGAAGACAGCGTCGTATCCATCAATTTCGCCAGATTTCATGTCGACCTTCACATAAGGACCACTGAAAAAGGGAAAATTAATTAAGAATTGGTTTGATGCATGTTAATTCAAGAATTAATGGAGTCAATATGCCTGATCCATGGTCATAGATTCTAGCTAGAAAACTTAATTCAAGAATGGAGTTATTGTCACAGTTGAGTTGACCTAGGAACTCAGAATTCGTATGCGCGTGGGTCCTCCAGTCAGCGTCAAATTCAATTGGCTTCAACGCGGAAAAAGAATGCACAAGTCGACGTTATCCATATTTTTTCTAGTTTTTTTAAACTTCGCATTTAATATTAACAGCATATCGAATGTCGTATTCGATACAAAGAGTAATTAACATTTTCTGTCATTATCAAGAAATAATAAAAAAAGATATATACGGAGTATATGTTATTCCGATAGGATTTCGGTCTCACCTCGCCGCGAAGTCAAAGCACGCGTAGGCGCCGTGCTCGTGCAGCAAGCGAGCAATCTCGCGCGTGTCCGTCATGATGCCGGTCACGTTGCTGCACGCCGAGAAGGAGCCCAGCATCGGCCGGCGCCCGTACTCCGGCGAGCTGAGAGCTCGTCGGAGGGCGGCGATGTCCACGAGCCCGTCCGCGTCGACACCAATCTCGACGACCTCGGCGAGACTCTGCCGCCACGAGAGCAGGTTGGAGTGGTGCTCGTACGGCCCGACGAAGACCACCCACCGCTCCTCGGCGCGCAGCTGTGCGGCGAGGCGGCCGCGCAGCTCGACGGACGGCGCCGCCACACCGATGACCTCCTGCAGGCGCTTGATGGCCGCCGTCGTGCCGGAGCCACAGAAGAGCAGCGCGTCGCCGGAGCTGGCGCCCATGCAGCGCTTCACGTACCGCGCCGCCTTGTGCACCAGCCGCGTTGTCTTGCTTCCGACGTGGCTGTCCTCCGTATGTGTGTTCCCTGCAAATGGCAAAGACACGTAAGATTCGGAAATAGGGAAGCTCATCGCCAAAATTCGCCATAGCTCCAATGCGAGGAGGTCTGTTCCAGTTCATGCTGACCATAGAAAGGGAGGACCTCCTTGACGAGGTAGTCCTCGATGTACCGCAGGCTCCGGCCGGACGCCGTCTGATCGGCGTACGTGAGCAGGCGGCGGCCGAACGGCGTGTCGAATTCGACGTCCTTTCCGATCAGCTGCGATCTAAGCCAATCCAACTTCTCATCCGCCACGCCCACGGCGCTGGCCTTCTCCTCTGACGTCGTGACACGGAGAAGGCTGAGCAGGGTGGCCATGCGCTTGGCCTCCTCCGCTGATCCGACCTCCATGGCCGCAGCTCTTTGCAGAGATGGCATTTTGCCGTCGATTACAAATATTGGTTAGCTATCAGCAAGATCAGCAATGGTAAGGGCTGCAGCGGTGCGCAGACAATGTCGTGTGGCGATGGCTTCTAGCTCTGTATGTGTTTTGGTGTGTTGCTTGAAGGGGCTTGCATGGACACGTATATATAGCCATTGCATTGCACATGAGTTGAACCCAAACGTGTCTAGATGTGGAACATGGTAGGGACTAGTTGCTCGCTTTAGTTCAATACCGAGTCAATGTGGAAAATTAACATTTCTTTTTTGAAGCCTTTTAGTGCCTTGAATGCATGAAGCATGAACGAGTTGATGTACTACAATATATTTGAGGGCCAGGTCAATGCACAATCTTGGTTCATCCTTGGCCGAATTAACACAAGCTTCCAGAGTACGATCTATAATGGTCTCTCATGGTGGCTAATTGATTTTTATAACCATTTATCTTTTAGTCTGAACTCGTCTAGGCTAAATACATTAAGATAGAAGGCAAAGAAGAATAGATCGAGTTCCTTTTACGACGTGGAGGTTAGATATATGTCATTACAATTTTATAAGTTTTGAAATATGTCATCCTTGTGTGACTTACATGGTCCTTGCAAGTGAAAAACCTGTGGTTCTGAAAATTTTGAATGTATCTCATATTATATATTTTAGATATACATGCCATTACACTGACTGGTTCAAATTTGAGGCAGAAAAATACAACTCTGTAGTTCACACTCAACTTAGACCGTGTTTGCAACCAGCTAAATTATGATAATCTAGATTATACAATGATAGTGGTTTCAAAGATTATAAAAATTGAAAATTCAAATTATAATAAACTTATTATACATAAAATTTGATTATACCTAACAAAGGACAATTTTGCCGTTATCTAATATCTAATTATTACGAAAGTTGCCACTGCTCCTCAATGACTCATATTCGAACTTGACCCCTATTCGAACTCGAATCCAACTCGGACTCATATATTGTACTCTATATATTTATCTCTTAGCTTTGGGTATACGACATGTGTGTTATTGTATTGGAGTTCGTCATCACACGGGGAGAAGGATAAGAAGAAACCATTTTTTTTTAAAAAAACAAGGAGCAATTAGGTCATTTGTCAGAAAAACTAGATAATTAGTTTTTATAATCTAACCTCTAAACATGTGTACCAGATTATATTTATATATATAAACTACCTTCATAATTCAGATTATAATAATCTCTACTGGTTTCAAACACGGTCTTATTGTATCTTTTCAGTACAAGAAACAAAAGTTCCAGGCAACTGCTTCTTGTGGAAGATCCAAGTTTGGACAAGTTCAGGTGTGCATCCTTTCAGAATGCCATCTCTGTGTAGCAATTAGTGGGATTGTATCCAATAGCTAGGTCCCCATAAAAATTTGGCTTCATGAAACGAAAGAAATGATTGGTAAAAAAATCCTGGGTTTAAAATCATAAACTGCTTGTTTTGACTGCACAGTGTACAAGTTGAACACGAATGCTTTAAATAAGCAGAGCTTTTTTGAAGCATGAGCTAATTGATTTATGAAATAATAATGTATGAAAATATAGGCTGTAAATCTATTTTCTCAATAAAAAAACTACTCCTATCTTGGAAAACATCACAAACCTTTAGTAATTCTCTTGTAAACTACTAGTATTGAACAGGTGAAGATAATCATTTTTTTGTGCATGAATCTGCGTTGCTGCTTTGACACATTTTCCCATCCGTTTATTCTTCTATCCACTGCTCCCTCTGTCCTTTTTTATAAATTGTTTTAGTCTGAACACGAAAATTAAAAAAAATTATAAAAGTTGGGATGTTTTAAAAACGAGAAAGAGAGAGATATAGCAAAGATGTATTGGAAAGAGAAAAAATTGTTTTGAAAAGTGAGAACGATTTATAATTTAAAATTTTTTAAATAATCAGAGTGACTTATATAATTTTTAAGACGGAGGGAGCAGCTTATTTCCTACCGTCAAGAAAATACTGCTCTCTTCTCGGTTCTCCTCCACTTGCAGTTCTCCGTTCAAGCCGCCATTTCGTGTGGAGACTTGGACGAGGGAGCTGTTTGGTCGACTATCGATCGAGCTCATGATGGAGATGACCTGAAAATAAGGAATTCACAGCTCGATCGAACAAGGTCAACTCTGAGGCCTGAATTCGCCATTGTCGGCGCGTTGCCATTTTCGGTAGCCGTCCGGCCTTACAGCGGCGAGCTGGCCGCCGGTAACGACCGTTGAAAGACAAGCCCTAGCCCGGTACGGACACGGAGAGAACGCGCGTAGCGTCCTAGAAAGCGGTGCTCCTCCGTTCGACGCATGCGTTGTTTCTAGTAGTCGTTTGGAAAGTCGTGTTCTTGCCTTGTTGCTCGACGTCGTCGTTCCCTGCCAGTATGCATGCATGTGGATCGAACAGCTTCGAATCGAGGGGGGGGGGGGGGTGTGTGGTTAGGACTCGACGGGCCTTCAAATTAAATTTTCAGCTAATGTATGTACTATGTATTGTGCTACGTATACTAATTACAACGTTCTTCGTTCAAGATGTTCGGTTAATTGGGAATTTCAGCGGAGAATGCTTGGTCGTCTCTCAATGCCTATCAAAATGGACGTGAATTTCAAGCGAGTACCGGCTCGATCGATCGATACGGCAGATCTGGATAGGAGTAGACAAAAAAAATTAACGGTCCAATTTTATGCCAAGGAGTGCCGTACGTTAGGGTGAGTCTGAGGCACAAGTAGTTGAGGCAATGTCAGCAAGGGTCACAATCAGGCTTAATTACTAGACTGTTTTGCATATTAAGAACATCGTGACATGTTTTACATTGATACATACTGACAATCCATAATAAAATAGTGATGCTAGGTACTTCCTCGGTTCACTTATAGGTTATTCTAGCTCTGGGTAAGGGTATGAGAATTAAGGAAAAGTGAAAATGTATGGTATACAAAACGAGAAGAAAAGAGATAGAGATAAAAAATTTATTAGAAAGAGATAAAGTGTATTGAAAAGAGAGAAAAGTGTACTGAAAAGTGAGAATGATATATATTAAAGAATAAATTTTGAATGCTAAAATGACTTATATTTGTGAATGGAGAAAGTATAACATTGTGACATGTTTTACATTGATACAGCAGGAGCATCCAAGCTTAATTTGGAAGCATGCTCTTGAAAGGAGGCACTGTCCAAGACAGCTGGGATCACCGGTAACTTCAGCATGCTTTAAAAGAGCACCGTTTTAGAAATGGTAAGAGGGACAAATCTCTGACAGTAGTGGTCCAACGAAGATTAAGAAAATGCATTATTCTTCTGAGATTTTGGTAAAAATTACTGAATATTCTTTCTCTCTACTTGTTTACTTACCGTATTTACTTTATTTCAATTTCGTGCGAAGGACGTACATACGTTAGGGTCGAGTTGAGGCACAGGTTGAGGCAAGGTCAGCTAGGGTCACAATCAGGCTGACTGCTTAATTACTAAACTGTTCTCTCTTTTTTCTTGGTGAAATGCTTATCAGACAGTTTTGTTTTGAATGTGCGTACCAGCTACGAATGTGCGGCATCGGTGAGTACGAGTGGCCTATACATACCACTTTGTTCTGAATGTGTGTACCAGCTACGAATTTAAAAAATAGTACATGTGGCACATAGATGCTCCTTTCTGAAAGGAGGTCTTACAGTGTGTCATCCTCGTCAACGGCGGTGGGGTTAGGGCGGCTTCCCCGTCCACGGTGGCGAGGTCAAGCGGCATCGGTGAGGTTGGGCGGCGGTGGCTTGCATCAATAAAATAAAATAAAAACTACATATAAGGTCTTAAGGGACTGACTCCGACGGATGCTTGTGAACCTTCTTTTGACACTTTCTCGGTTTGCAATGTGAGATATAATGAAAATTAAAATATTCGAAAACATGCACGACCAAGTATGAACTATATAAGGGGAAGAGGAAGTACTAGCTAGAAAGAGTGACTTCAAGTGCACGTAGGCCCTGCTGCTCCTCTAACAACTACTATAACATTTGTCCAACAACTTGGTACAAAAGTATATAATATCGCTAAAACGTGATAAATATAATTAAAATATCTCGTGATAACATATTTACAAACGTGATTATATATTTAAGGTCAATGAATGAACCTCAAACGTAGAACAAATTTACAAACATGATCGACAACGTGTGTGTGTGTGTGTGTATAAACGAAGAATAATTCCAACATAAGATCAGGCATAGACTTAAGTTCCATTTCAACACAAGGTCGGCCATGACTCATGAGGCCGGATTAAAGCGGTCCTCCTACAGAAGGAAACTTCCACATGAGCTCATACAGTCAATTTGGTCCGACGAAGCAGCTCGGTCTTCCTGGAACCAGGACTGTGATACCGGGTCAAAAGCAAACGTACACGTGGAAGTACTGTTGAGCATGCAACTGGGTCCAAAAGAAAAATAGTGTTGACCGAGAGAGAGCTAGAGTCATTTCCATGGTGACCAGAAAGCTATTGAGAAATGGTTTATTGCACTTCGAACGGCGTCGACAAGCTGCTGCGTGCTCTGCCCTCGCGTCTATTTAAGCGTTCCACGCTGCATGCACTCCCTCCCAGCATCGAGCACATCCCCAACGACCGGCAAAGAAGTATCCAGGGGGCCGGCGAATGGCGTCCGGGGGGCAGCCTGTGCCGAGGTGGACGGCGACCATGCCGTTGAGGCAGGGCCACGCTGCCGACGCCGAAGATGACGACGCGGTCTCCGAGTTCAGCGTCTCTGGCTCGACGCGCAGCGCCGCCGGCGCGTTCCCATTCGGCAGCGGGCGTAAGTTCGCGCCGCAGAACTCGTTCCCGCCGCCAGTGCCGCTGCCTTTGCTCGAACAGGAGCACGCAGCCGACGCCTTCGCCCGAGGCGTCGTTCCTTCCGGCTCTACGCGCAGCGCCGCCGCTCTCCCCTTCGACGTCAGTGGGCGGTCCATGGCGCCGCAGTGCTCGTTCCCGCTGGCGTCCATGGAGCCGGAGAACGGAGGCGGCACCGCCGCCTTCGTCCGCGACACGTCCCTGCGCCGTACCGACCAAGGCGTCGTTCTTTCCTGGGAAGACCTCTGGGTTTCCGCTCCCGGCGGCCGTGGCGGTCGCGTCTCCATCCTCTCCGGGCTGAACGGCGTCGCGCGCCCCGGCGAGGTGCTGGCCCTCATGGGCCCGTCCGGCTGCGGCAAGTCCACCCTCCTCGACACCTTGGCGGGACGGCTGGGTTCCGACATGAGCCAGACGGGAGAGATCCTGGTCAACGGGCGGCTGCAGAAGCTCGCGTACGGGACGTCGGCGTACGTGACGCAGGACGACGTGCTGATGACCACGCTGACGGTGCGCGAGGCGGTGCACTACTCGGCGCAGCTGCAGCTGCCGAGCGCCATGGCGGCCGCGGAGAAGCGGGAGCGCGCCGAGGAGACGCTGCGCGAGATGGGCCTCGAGGGCGCAGCCGACACGCGCATCGGCGGCTGGGCGCACAAGGGCATCAGCGGCGGTCAGCGCCGCCGCGTCAGCATCTGCATGGAGATCCTCACGCGCCCCGCGCTGCTGTTCCTGGATGAGCCCACCAGCGGGCTCGACAGCGCCGCCTCGTACCACGTCGTCAGCCGGATCGCGAGGCTCGCGCGGCGCGAGGGCATGACCGTCATCGCCGCCGTGCACCAGCCCAGCACCGAGGTGTTCGACCTCTTCCATGGCCTCTGCCTCCTCGCCTACGGCAGGACCATCTTCTTCGGACCTGCCGCAGAGACCAACCAGGTACGTGCAATACAGTTAGTAATTTGGAATGGTGTGACAGGAAAAATTTCGACAGTAAATTTCACCGTTTTTTGATATTCTCCAAACATCCATGAGCTCATTTTCAACACTTTTCCAGTTCTTCTCTGCACATGGTTTTCCATGTCCATCACTGATGAACCCATCTGACCACTTCCTGAGGACTGTCAACAAGGACTTTGACAATGTAAGAACAAGGACTCTATGAAACCAACTTTTCTTTACAATTTGACAGCGGCATAATTAACCTTAAATTACTTCTTCTTTTCATCAGGATAATGAGGAAACCGTGGACGAGGAGAGAATTTCAACAACTCAGGCCATCGACAGGCTTGCGAACTCATACAAGTCCTCTGTCCACATGGAAAGAGTGAAGCGTGAGATTGCCGACATACGGAAAGCTGTAAGATCCACATCAGATTTCCATCACTATATATCAACCTATATATGCAATTTGGTTTCTTTTATCTGGGTAATAAGACTGGTGTTTCTTCGTCCATCTTGTTTGCAGAGCTCTGGTGCTCCGGTCAAGAACAAGAAGGAAGGGCAGCCGAGCTTTGTGACACAATCCCTGGTGCTCACGAGGAGGTCCTTTGTGAACATGTACCGGGATCTTGGTTACTACTGGCTACGATTCGCGATCTACATCGCCTTGTGCCTCACCGTCGGCACCATTTTCTACGACGTGGGACACAGCTTCGGATCAATTCAGGTGACTGAAAATGGTGTTCCAAGTTCGCCACGCTCAACAGTGGCGACACCCGATTGCTAATGAAGTTGACGTATTGAAAATTCCACAGGCCCGTGGCTCGTTGCTGAACTTCGTGGCGGCATTCCTCACCTTCATGGCCATCGGCGGCTTCCCATCATTCGTCGAGGACATGAAGATCTTCGGGAGGGAACGGCTCAACGGGCACTACAGCGTGTCGTCCTTCGTGATCGCGAACACGGCGTCGTCGACGCCGTACCTCGCGCTGATCTCCGTCGTGCCCGGCGCCATCGCGTACTACCTGGCCGGCCTGCAGAGCAGCTTCGGCCACTTCGCGTACTTCGCGCTGGTGCTGTTCGTGACGATGATGGTGGTGGAGGGCCTGATGATGATCGTGGCCAGCGCCGTCCCCGACTTCC
>BCLH01001576.1:21827-78874 GCA_001602315.1 Zoysia pacifica | reverse complement strand
CGCGAAGAGAGGCCCCCGTCTTGTAACATTATCCCTGAGATAATCCGCCCCCTGGACGTAGGGTATTACACCACCCGGGTGGCCCGAACCAGGTTAAAAACCCCCCTGAGTCCATCTTAGATTTGGCCATATCGAATCCGAAGGCGCACCATCCTTCACGACCGTATATTTACTGTGCCGGTGGTCAGAACACCGACAATCTTCTCTTTCTAAAAATGGATAAAGAACAAATTGTACTCTGTTTGAGGTAGTGTGAAGAATCGATTTTTTTCTGTCAGTGGTTAACTGTGAATATTTCTGCATCAGGTCAAGTTGACTCTCTCTCTCTCTCTCTCTCTCTCTGCATATGCCGGCCGGCCGGGGCAACAGTGCCTGCATCAATACGACGACATGCGTGCGGACGCGAGCTGAGAGCCGAATATTTTAAAGGGCGCCGCCGCCGGCCGTGCGGTCCAGGGGACGCCAACGTACGCAGCTTGGATTGCACGGTCCATGGCTCTCCATGCTGCTGTGAACTGTTGTGAATTCTGATCACGGAATTACCGCGTAGTAGTAGTTAGCAGCCGGGCCAGGCGGCGGACACACTGACCCCCCGGGGCCCTGGATCGACTAACCTGGAGTCAGTCTGAATTTCTGAATTGCGGCAGTGCAGGAGTATATTTAACATTTATTACTTTATCTGTATGGTCACTCCAAGAGCAGCAGAGTTGCACGTCTCCAAGTTACCCGGATTCTACCCAGTTCCTGTTCACATGACAGGGCTTATCTGCAACCCACAAAAGGGCAGATACTCCTTCAGATATAGCAAATCGATTTAAACAAACAGATACCTTTCAAACAAATCCTCTGAAATCTATTTACGTCAAATCCAAGAGCAGTGTGAAACGTTTTGATTGTGCCCGTCACAAGGTTCCAAGCAAACATATCTGCAGTCCCCATCAGAGCAAACCCACGACCTGCCCTGGCCGTCTTATCTTTCTCCCTCCACAGGCTACCACTGTACTCGTAGCAGCAAGTTTTGTCAGTTACTTTAGGAGAATTGCGAACGCAGGGGTGTGCACGGTGAGAGGAGTAGACACTTGGACCCCTAAACCATCCTCCGTTTGCTACTTTGCTCCGGATAATGCACGCGTGTGGCCTCCTCCACCTTACCAATGTGTTTGCGAGCAGTACTTCTGATGGTCACAGAGTCACAGGAGGGAGAGAAAAGTATTGGACCGTGCAGGTGCGGCCACCAGCGNNCGCCCCCCCCCCCCCCCCCCTCCCTCTCTCGACGGCTCGCATGAACAGGCTTATCCAGTTACCTTTCTCTGTGCCCCAGCTGGGCTAATTTGACTCCTCGGAGTGTGATGGTATTATATGGCAACATCACACTGTTTGATGTGAACGATCCCTGATTTAAGCATCTGTTACACTGTTTATACTCGTTTTTTGTGTTCAATCGGAATGCTCCGTAGAGTTAAAATGTGTTCCTGACAAGTTTGACTCACAACACAAAGCAGTGTGTTGCTAACAAAATAAAAACAGTAATGATATTCTTCGTAATACTACTTTAACTCAGTAGCAAAAATAAAAACAGTAACAGAAATAAAAAAAAAGGAAAGGAGAATAATGTAGAGTAAGAGATGAGTTCTGACAGCGATATGATTCAATCATTTTGGTTCCACTGATTTAAGTTTCAACTTAGTAGCAGTCCAGATTTAGATTAGGAGGTTACAACTTCGCTAACCACCAATGCTCCGAAGGTATAGTTCAGTCACAGACCACTAGACCAGTACAAACTGCCATGTAACTAGTCTAAGACTGCAATACACAAATTTCTTTTGTCCCTGTCCTGTGCCTTAATGTTGACTATTATAAGAACCCAGGAATACTACCAAACATTACGTAGGTCAGCTAGTACTATTACTTTTTTTCCTCTATACAAACAATTATTTGCTGTATAACGACCTATATATGTAATTCCCAAACGACGTATAATGCCATATCATGCCTTCTCCTTGAGCTCCGCAGCAGGCACAAGCACCACAGTTTGGTTCTGCTGGTCATCCTCGCCATCAGCATTGACAACTGAGCCTGATGAGAGCATGCTCTCCCTCAACATCTGCAGCCGATTCTCCAGAACACACATCTCATCGATAACGTCCAAGAAAGGCTGATAATCAGATAACCCAACCTCCATAGAAGCAGCAGCTTGCCCTTCATTGCTGATTTCATTTTTTGTTGGATGGTTTAAATCTGACTGCAAACATGGCTGACTTTTGGATGATGCGGTCCCTGGCAAACATATTAGGGACCCAGTGTCAATCTGAGAAGCAGCTAGCTCTTCATTATTGATGTCAGTGATTATTGGAAGACTTAAATCTGCCACCAAACAAGAATTGTTTCTAGGTGACGGACTCTCCTGCAAACAAGTCAAGACTACAAAATCAATTCAGTGGATCTAACAGAAGCCAAAAATAAAAATAAAAATATGGCACTTGTTACTTGAGATCAGATCTAGAAACTAGCCAAGATAAACACAGTCAGCCTTGTGTTGTTTCTACCTTGACCTGGCTAGTTGGAGATGAGCAAGATCCTTTATCATGTAGCCTCCTTGGAGGAATGATAGTTGATTCTGCCTTCCTCTTTTCATGATTTCTTTGCAACCGTGCAGGCACATTAATGATTTCAGACAAGGGAACAAAATATGAATTGTCTTCTATCTTGTCCTCAGATGAAATAGCAACAGCTTCATCAATTGGTCTTGAGGTTTTGCCGGGATCAGTACTATGAATGTTTCCTTGAGCCTGCAGGACAGCAGTAAAAAAGAACTGTTGTGTTGACTATATACAGCCACAACTCAAACTGAACTGGAAAGGCCAATTGGGATAACAGAGGAATATAATATTTCAAAATATAATTAGTTCATGCATTTCAGGATCATGATCTCTGATGTTAAAAGTGAACTGATCCGTGTAGGTTAATTCAATTTGTATGCATACAGAACTATATCATTCAATTAACTATGAGATGAAAATGTTGGCTATCATTATTTTAAGTATTGTGCATTCTAACCACCAGAATAAGCCTGTAAACTTAGCATATATTTGCAAATGTGTGAAACTAGTGACATCAGACAAAGAAACAAAGAATTGTCAGTTGAATCAACCTTGCCTGAGATTCCAGCTCTTCCTTCGACTGATCGTGATCCTTTGCTGGGAGCTGTATCATGAACGTTTCCTTCAGTCTGCAAGTAGTATTAATATTAACAACGTTGAATTAACCACAAGATATACCAAAAGTAAATGTTGAACCTAGCACTGTGCATCCTTCAATAAGTTATAAATGTTGACATAGCAAAGATAACTAATACTTAAAAAATTATTTCCTTAAAGTAAGAACTAAATACTCAAAATACAGTTCAGCCAGTGCATCAATTATATAAAAATACAGTTTTTAATAAATATTGTAATAGCTAGTTGACTATCACTCATTATTATTTGCACTTTGCTTAGAGCTACTAGAGTGAAAAAAGAAGTAAACCGAGTTCAAAGGGAACAAATAAGAGCACTCATAATGCAAGCAAGTGCTAATGAATCAATGAGAACACCCATACTGAATGAATGAGATAGAAATCCATGCCTTACGGTATTTGAGAGCAGCACATCTTGTATTTTTGAACCATTTGTCAATCTGTTAACAGATCATGAAAATTATTACCAACGTAAAGATTTCTAATGAAAAGAAATCAGTAAAAATTGTGAAAACCTTTTCAAAAGAAATGTCCAATTCTCTTGAGAGATCTTCTTTGACATTCCGGGGTGGCAGCTCATTTTCAGCGAAAACCTTGCGAAGCACCTAATATAGCAAGGTGAACAAACAACGATATTATAGTAGGCAAGGTAAACATGGCACAACAACAAATTCACATTTTCAGGCACAATGTATAAATGTGAAATCCACTGCAGCCATCAACTGGCATGGTATTGCAGCAATAAAAAAAAATGTGTATCAGAGTATGAGTCTAGATGTTGATTAAATATTTAGGGCATCGCTATCTCGAATTACTTCGACTGCTGCAGGAGGAATCCGGAAAAGTTTTCTTCTCTGCTTTTGTTCTTTCTCATCTGGCTTGGCATTCGATAAATCCTCAACAGAATCAGCTACAGCACCAGCTGAGTTCACCCTTCTTTTCTTTCTTCTGTCATTGCGCCAATCTTCATCCTCACTCTGCTCTTCATTCTCAATAAATTTCCCAAACATTTCCTGTGAAGCATAAAAAGTAGTCAAAATCACAACCTGTTGTCTGAACTGATGCTGAAAAACAATGATGATGCAATTAAGACCTACTGTTGTAAGTTCCTGAATTGTGTTAACGATAAGATAACATTTAAGTTGGTGAATCAAGATAACATTTAAGTTGGTGAAACATACATCATTGAGTCTTCTATAATCAACATCTTTTCTTGGCCTTTGGTAAGTAAGGATCTGTGCAAAATCATCTTCACCGCAATCAATGCCCAAGTCTAAATTGGCATTACATAATCCTTCTACATCATTGAATTCAGCTGATATGAAGTCTGGAATATCATCATTTGGAGAGTAAAGTGGGCTTCCTGAACCACTGGAACCATCTGACATTATTTCTTCCCCACTGTCAACGCTTCCGCTTCCGCTGCTGCTGCTGAACTCATTTTCTTCAGGATCATAGTCCTCATCACCTGAGTACTCAGAAAGCCAATCTTCACCAAGTCCATCCTCAGAATCTATTGGTTCGGCTTCTGTTGCTTCCTTGAAAATATCCTATAAAAAAAGTAGAGTAAATATTTACTGAAATAGGACAAAAACAGTTACCAAATGATAAAAACATGGGTGCTAGAAATGATATACACTTACTTCGGAGGGACAATTCACAGTGAAACTCGTTCCTAGATGTGCATTAATAGCGTCTAAAACCTTCATCTTGCATAAACAGAACTTGCAAAGCCATCCATGGCTAATGGTTGGAAGAACTGAGACAAAGCATAAGACAATGATAAATATATGTTATGAATGGTAAAATAACCGGTGTAGCAACATAGACAAGGACCAACAAGAACTAACAATTGTACGTGCAGTGGAGATAAAACTAAAGCAGGGAACAAAAATGGCTACTAAGTCAGGATACATATAGTTTTACTGCATGAAAAGCATTGATCCACATCACCCATTTAATTCACCATTAGGAAGGTGAACAAGGTGCATCTACATACTAACACGATTATCACATGATAAAAGTAACAGCTATTGCTAATGGCATGACAAGAGTCTAGTCTCCACAGGCAATCGAGTTTATTCAAAGCTGTCAATGGTACAAACTAATGCTAAGACTGACATGAGTCACGAATACCATTGAAAAATAAAGAGAGAATAATTACCACTTTTGTCCATAGGAGGATCCAAACATCTCTGGTGATATGCCCCTTTGCAGGACCCTCCACAGAAAATAATTTTATTGCTGGAAAATGATTCATGAGACTTGCATGTGGCACATGTGATCTACCAAAGAAAATGATAAAAAAAAAAATCAATTCAGAGATCCTGCAAAAGTAGAGCATCTAACAATTACATGATGATATGCATACATGCTCAGAAGTGACGGAGCCATCTGGAGGTATCACCAAGCCACTGATGTTCCCATTAGAATTTCTCAAATCAAGTTGACGAATAACATCACGAATAGCAATTTTGTATTTTATGATCTGTTTCTTAGCACGCAGCAGCTCCTTCTCTGGCTTTATTTTCTCACGGCTGTATGGAAATCAAACTCAATCAATGTAAGATTTGCTAATATACCTCTTAATTTGCTAATATACCTTAGTTTACACTGGAGAAAAACATAAATGCAACCAAGCAAAGAAAATAAGGAGATTATTGCAACAACGCAGTGGAACTGACTTAAGAACAACAATACAGCATACTGACACGATACTATCAACACTAATAGTCAAATACACGATAGGCAGGCAAATCTTAACCGAATGTCGACAAATCACTTGTCTTGTCACGAAATAAACTTCAATCCAATCAGTTCAAATAGCTACTCCCTACAAACTAACAAGGACAACATTGTTCCTAAAATTAAAATCTACATTAGCCAGTAAAAACCAATAAACTCAAAATCTTTCTCTAAATATATATGCATGTGATGAAATTAAAGTGAAAATATCTTTGCCAGAAGGTTTCATATGCAACTATTTTTTTTCATGAGATGAGATACATCTTATATATAGATAAATTATAAGGAAGATGTAAAGTCGTTGGCTTAAAAGTATGCTATTGCACTTATTATTTGTTCCTCTCATACCTAATTAATAGCGACTCAACAATACTACTCGGGCTCCTTTGAAAGACAAATGGACTTTAGTTGGACGCTTAGATTCAAAATTTACTGTCAATGGAAATTCAGAAGAGTGAGATAGTGCTACACATACCTTTGCCCATTCCAGCCATCACCAGAGTATGCCTCTAGTAAATTCTGCTCCAATTTTATCTTGATTAGAAAATATCTTGCTCTTCTTTCCAACCGAGTTGCCTCATCAGTATTTTTCCTCTTTCGTTTCCTCTTCCTCCTTGCAGTTACTCCTGTTATAGTTTTCCCCACAACAGAATCTGAACCCCTCTGTCGCTTCTGGGGACTACAATGATACTTCTTTCTTATGCATTTCGCCAGGGTAGCATTCCTAACTTTCCTTGGTGATTTCTTTAAACAAGAATCAGGTTTACATTTGTGAAGAACATTGCGCCGACTTGGTCTTTTCGATACATTAACCACCTCAGCAGCGGATTGTTTCCTCTGTTGTGATGATGTTACATAGTTGGAGCGCACCACTTTATTTTCTGAAGAATCCATTACTAACAGTGGAGATAATCACAGGAGAATGTGACCTAATAACATAAAGAACATGTTAAACAGAAGACAGGTGCAATTAAGAAGATGATAGCAAATGTGCATAGGTTGACGACTATAGAATGTCAAAGACTAAAATATTATACAGAGAGACACTAATCAAGCACTTACTCCTTAATTGTGTCGAAGATTTGTTCATTTGATCCGCAATATACTTTTGACTACAGAATCAGATGTTATAGCTCACAAACTCTTCCTAACCGTACATAATCAACTATTGCAAAGCCAAAATAGCGGGCACAACATGTTCGCACACATGAATTCCATGTGGACACTCCGAAATACCGAGTCTGTAAAATTTCAGTTGGTTCTTTGAAAGTTGTTAGCAGTCCAAATGTTGCGCCCCCAAGGTGAAGCAACACTTCCCCATCCAAACGAGACACTAGATCTGGACTCCAAAATACAGAAGAAAACCAAACCCAGCCACCTGGCCGATCCCCTATTCCCCTCCGCAACGAACCGACTCAACGTCAAGCGCGGTGCAGGCAAGCCAGACAAATGCAACTCGATAGCCAGAATGGCCGGGAAGGAAAGAGCAAGTCAAGAGTAGGAAGGTGAAGGTGATACCGTACAATGGCACCGGCGACGGAGCTTCAGGAGGCCGGCGCCCCGCCCAGATGCGGGAAGTGCACGCGCACGCCGCAGGCCACCGCGGCGAACGAGCCGGGGTGGGGAAGTAGGCAGGAGAGCACGGGCACGGAGACCGGTGCTAGGGCATATCAGCTGCGGCGGCGCCAGAGGAGGAGACTGCGCCCCTGCGGTGGGCGGCGGTAGCGGGACCAGAACGGCGGGGAGCGGGTGTGTTGCTTCCAGTTAAAGACGACGCGGAATGACGGAAAAGCTAGCGGAGCAGACGGAGAGAGGCACGGACGTGAAACGACGCGTCGCCTTGTTTTCTCGGGACACTCGCTATTTTTTTTTTTTTAACTCCGGGGCACGCGCTGTTGACGCGCGAGGCCGAGGACGGAAGGACGAGATAACGAAGGAAGAAGTTCGAGCGACGCACGGTTCAGCTAACCTGACGACGCAATAATCATTGGTCAACAGTCCATGACCACGGGCACGAAAAAAAGGGAGCCGAAGAGGAACGTTTTGATAAAATGGCGTTTGTTTGTTTTTTTTTTCTTGAAACGAGTGAAGAACACCAGAAGGAGCATTCTTTTGAATGGTGCTGTTGGTTTCCAAATGAAATTATTCCACTTGGGAACCAAATATGAAATCGATATTGGAGACACAGTCTGGATAATTATGTTATTACATTCATAAATCAAGCGAAAAATGTTATACATGGTATCCAGGTATTGGCATCCTAACTAAACTAAATAAAGGATGAGATGTATGCACGGTACAATGGCTTGGATTGAAAGTATTCACATTTCCAACTTTTGGGATGCATTTGCACTTGAAATGCACTCGATTCTGTTTGGTACAATTAGAATTTGTTAAAAAATAATTTATTTTTATAGCTGATAAAAAACAACTAAAAAATAAGTTGTTGTAAAAGCTGCTGATCTAATAAATTGTAAAATAAGTTTACTATTTGACACAGCTTCTGTTTATTTTTATAAATAAGCTAGAAATAAACTGTGCTAAACAAAGCTCGATACAGACAGGCCATGTTTACAGTTCATCATTTCTTCGCATTCTTCTTAGTTTTCTTTGTAGTTTGGATTTTTCCTTACACCCTTTTATGAGCCGTCGCTGCAACTTTACACTTCTTATGTCCCTTCCCTGCTTATTGCAGTATACTTACTGTTAAAGGAGCAGGACAAAGGGCATAGCAACATAACATATGTACGCCATGCGTTAATAGATTCAACCCTCATAAAAAGTTGCAGTTTATAAGTGAGTATCTCTGACACAAAGATTTCAATTCATTCAACACTTCAATGGCCAACTACACTAGTACATGAGAAAATCCTTTTGACCAACTATCCATGATTGGTTTTTCGCTACAACAGGTCAATACGTGTGGTGCTTCTAATGGGCAGTGATCGTGAGAATCACGAATTTATGCTTTGCACAAAGGTCTCATCGTCACTAGGAAATGACAAAAAAGAAATAAAATTAGCATTTATAAAAGTAAGAAACTAAAGAGAAGAATATCAAATGAATTAGAGGCAAGGACACACATCACTGACCTCAGCTTTTCTTTTGGCCTTTGGTTTAGGTTGATCTTCATCTTCATTGTTCTGGTCATTTTGAAAAGCATGTAATTCAGGAAGCCTGTCACCCTCCTCTCATCCGAATCCAATGAATGAGAATCTATCAGGGGTACCAATTCTTTGATCACGAGAGTTATCAATTGCTGCGTTATGGAAGAACTAACTATTGAAACCGTAACTAAGAATGTGTTTTCCTAACGGCAACCTTCGACTAAGGAAAGCAAACGAAGTTTCATGTGAGTCTAGATCATTCTTTTGGAATGTTTTCAAGAATAGTAATATAAAGATAATAAGATGTTGAACCTTTCGAGTGCCTACCAAGATCGGGAATATGAACTAACGCATCACAAAATCACATAATCTGGTATTTCAGAGTAGGACTCAATTGATACAGATACGAGAAACGGCCATCTCACCGGTATGGAATCAAAGAATGGAACTATATCACTACCACCACCAGATCTAATTCTAAAGATATCTTCAAATGTCAATACCAAAATTGGTGGGTATGTCAGTCATTGCACAACCAAACATGGAGTCAAGTCGGCCACAACTCTAGTACGGGAAACAATGTCTATTGGATGAACCACCACGAAGCACCGAGCACGAGAACGGGAGTACAAAACAAGGATCCCTCGACGAGCACCATGTCACCACCACTGATCACGCTGGCGCCACGGAAGATCAAGCTGTTGTCACTGATACGTGCGTTGGCGCTAGTCGAGTTACAGAGTAGCGCGAGTTGTTTGAATTCGAGTCGTGGGCCGTGGGCCGGTTGAGTTGTGCGAGGTTGGCCCAGGAGGGCATCTATAAAACACGTTCGCGCGCCTGTAACGACCATCGAAGATTTGAATGAAATTTCATATTCCTCCCCAAATTCTCTCTCTACTTCTTCTACCTTCGACCGCGCGTCGTGAGTCGTTCTTAGCGATCGGGACACGACAATTGGTATCAGATTCAACCTGGTGCTCGATTCCTCGCGCTCGATTCGGTTTCGGTGATTCCTGATTTGGTTAGCAATCGCCTTCGGGTGTATTGCTGTAATTCCTAACAGGTTCCCGGTTGGCAGAGGCTTCCACGACGGCGCCAAATCGGAAGCCGCGCACACTCGCCACATCATGACGGCACTGTCGGAGATGGAGCAGCGACTGCAGACCGTCTTTGAGCAGTCGCTCGAGGAAGCGGCCGATACAGCGCTCAAGGAACTCACGGAGAAGATGGCGGGAATCAATGACTTGCAGAACAAGTTAGAGTCCATGGCGAAGAAGCAGGACAAGTTTGCCAAGTCGTTTGACTTCATCCAAGCGAAGGTTGATTTGTCCATGAAGTCAATCGCCCAGTTGCATCAGAAACAGACTCGATTGGCAAATTCTCTGAAGCACACGCCAACGGATTCTGCGATCCTTCCTACAGCAAGTACTGGCGATGGATTGATGGGGGCTCATCCATCCGCTACATTGTCGACGCAACCACCCGGGGTTCAGGTATCTCTTCCTGCCACCTCACCATCATCTGATGCAATCGATCCTTCGGATTCTCCTCTGGGTAATGCGCACACGGATTCTTTGGAGCGTCATACATGGACTTCGAAGATAGATTTTTCGCGTTTCGATGGCTTTGATGTGCGCATTTGGCTCGAGAAATGTGAGTCATATTTTGCGCTCTATCAGATTCCTGAGTGTTTTAAGGTCACAGCGGCCACATTGTATTTGTCCGAGAATGCATCTCACTGGTTCCAGTCATATAAGAATACCTTTGGTGTTCTTACTTGGGGGCAATTCAGTTCGGCAGTTTGTGCTGAATTTGAAGTAACTACACATCGGGACAAGATGCTTGAGTTACTTACTCTGAAATAAGTGGGTTCTGCTGATGAATATCGTAGGCAGTTTGAACAGCTTGTTTATCACATTCGGTTATATGATCATTCTCTGAGTGACACATTCTTAGTTACCCAGTTTATGTTGGGCCTTAAACCTGAACTTCATGCTGCAGTTGAAATACAACTCCCTGATCCGGTGGCTCGTGCAGCAGTGTTGGCTTCAGTGCAGAAAATCTTGTTATCTCGCCATTCTGCAGGGACTTCTAAACCTGCTTATTCTCGACCCATTTCTTCCTTCAGTTCCCCTGCACCTAAAACCTCTCTGCCTGCTGGTGAGTTATAGAAGGCCAAGCAATTGAAGGAATACAGACGCTTGAATGGGTTGTGTTACAAGTGTGGTGATAAGTTTGTGCTTGGCTACAAATGCACTCTGCCTGAACACCCACACTTGAATCATGTGGCTCTAGATTGTGGCACTGATGGTGGCCTAGTATTATCTGATGATGTGCTTGACATACTGTCTACACCTGATATCACTGATTCAGACCAATTGGCCCACATCTCTTTACATGCTATGTCTGGTTCAGACAGTTCTAAGGCCATCAAATTGAGAGCTCTAGTCCAAAATCAAGTGCTGTTGCAGTTAGTAGATTTTGGTAGTTCACACACATTTCTCAGTGCACACATGGCTTCAAGAATTGATTGTCTGGTACATGAGATAGCACCCTTGTTTGTCAAGGTAGCTAATGACCAGTTGGTGCACCGTCACTCTATGGTTTAGGATTTTACTTGGTGGATACAAGGCCATACCTTCACAGCTGATGCCCTGATCCTTCCTTTTGGAGCTTATGATATGATTCATGGGATGGACTGGTTGAAGCAATTCAGCCCTATGAATTGCAATTGGAATGAGAAGTGGGTGGAATTCTTGTACAACAATGTCACTGTTCGACTCCAAGGAGATTCATCTGATCAGTTGACTTGACTTGTTTACTGGAAATATCTGCTCCTCAGGTGGTGAAGTTATCTCAAGGAAATGACATTTGGGCCATGGCAGTTGTGTCTGCTGTTTCACCCCAAACACCTACAGATTGTTTGGGAGTTCCTCGTTTTGTACAAGCTTTATTATAGGACAATGCAGAGGTTTTTTAGGTGCCCTCTACCTTACCACCTTCCAGGGACTATGATCACACTATATCTCTGTTGCTAGGTTCTGCTCCTATCAACACCAGACTATACAGATACCCTTTTCAACAGAAAGATGAAATTGAGAGGCAAGTGACTGACATGCTAGCTACTGGCATTATCACTAAGAGTGTTAGTCCCTTTGCATCCTCAGTGCTGTTGGTTAAGAAAAAAGATGACAGTTGGAGATTCTGTGTGGATGAAAGTGCATCTAGGATAACTAGTGGTTTTTGAGATGAATTATGACAAACAATGAAAGTATTTGATGGCTCTTTGTGAGTATGTGTGCAGGGACTAAAGTCTATGGATGATTATTAAACCTCAAAAAAGAAGAGAAAATTGTTGGCTCCTTGGCTCTAGTGGTTTTAGTATTTATATCTCTTTGAGTCATATGACCACTGTACTATTAAGAGAGGTTCAGTATTTTCTGTTTTGAAAATGGTTAAGTGCTCAAACTTTTCTCTTTTATTTTCAATCTAAATTATCTATGTTTGGTCACTAGCTCCGGACTTGTCTGGTTTTTCGGACCTGTCCGATAACGAACTTGTCCATCCAATGACCGGACTCTAGAGAGGGAGCATGCAGTCCCTTCGGACTTATCCGAGTATCCGGACTTGTCCGGCATCAGAAATGTCCGACCTAGCTGCAGACTCCAGAGAGTTGTCTCTCCGGTAGAGCCGAACTTGTCCATCAAGACCTGCGGACTCCAGAGTTAGAGCACCCTGTTATTCTCCGGACTTGTCCGCCAGCGAACTTGTCCGTTAGGAGGGCGGACTCCAGAGCGGTTACACTGCGGCCTGACCGAACTTGTCCGCTCGGTTGGACTAGTCCGCTAGCGGACTTGTCCGTGCCCTTTGCGGACTCCAGAGAGATGATCATATTACCATTGAGCTCGATGTCCTAACTTGTCCGCTCCTGTTATTTTTGGAAGATCATCCTTGATTGATCTATATAATCTCCCTTCCTCCCACGTCTTAGGGTTACCAAAAGCTTTTACATCTTTTCAAATTGCGCCCTGAGACCCTCTGAGATCCACCTGTCCTCCTTTACTCGGTCTTCATCGAATCCCCTAAGGTTTTGATCGAAGGAAAAGGAGATTGTAAATTCTTCATCTCTTTGATCCGTTTTGAGCACTTGATCTTTCTTTGCAGGATTTGCAGAGCTTATTACTTTTGGAGATTCGTCTTTTAGACGGCTAGGTGTCGTAGAATCCATCAAGATCACTGTGATGAGATCCGAGAGGTTTGTATCACTATATTTCGATCTAACAAAAAACTAAGTTGATCTTTGTGGTCACTTAAGGAGGTTTAGGATTGAGTGCAACTCGGTCCTTTGTGGACTCCTCAACGGAGACGTAGGCTTCTGTGTGGAGCTGAATTTCGATCAAAAATATTTGTGTCTCGCGTCTCTTTTTGAGTTTGTGTTTGATCTATTTTTCGCTGCAATTAGCGAACTTATCCGCAAAGACTAGACTTGTTCGCTGACGGACAAGTCCGACTGACCGGACTAGTCCGTCTCTGTTTTTTTATCAATTTGTTTTTACGTGTTGATTTTCAGGTCGTTGGCTATTCATCCTCCCCTCTAGGCAACTTTCAGTGGATTACAAAAAACTCAATGGCATTACTGTCAAAAATAAATTCCCTATGCCAGTGATTGATGAGTTTCTTGATGAACTATCTTGCGCCAAGTTCTTTTCTAAATTGGACATGGCCTCTGGCTTCCATCAAATAAGGATGACAGAAGTTGATGAACACAAAACTGCCTTCAAAACTCATTATGGCTATTTTCAATTTCGAGTTATGCCCTTTAGACTCACTAATGCACCTGCCACTTTTCAATGTCTCATGAATTCTATCTTTGCTCCTTATATGCGAAAGTTTGTTCTCATATTCATGGATGACATATTGGTTTATAGCCCCTCCCTGGAAACTCACTTTGCTTATTTATAGAAAGTGTTTTCTGTCTTGAAACAACATAAGTTGTTTGCTAAGTTGAGTAAGTGTGTTACTTTGCTCAGAATAGTATTACTTATTTGAGACATATCGTTTCTGACAAAGGGGTTGCTACTGATCCTTTAAAGACTACTGTTATGCTCAGTTGGCCAGTTCCTAGTTCTCACACTGAGTTGAGAGGTTTCTTGGGCCTCACCAGTTATTACAGAAAATTTGTTCACCATTATGGTATTCTGGCCAAACCTCTTACTGTCATCCTGCAGCAGAAACAGTTTGTTTGGTCAGGGGAGGCTCTGCAAGCTTTTGATACACTTAAGCAAGCTATGGTGCACACTCCAGTGCTAGCTCTACCTAACTTTTCCTTACCATTTGTCACTGAGACAAATGCCTGTGGCACAGGTGTGGGGGCTGTATTATCTAAGAATTCTCATCCTGTGGCCTTTTACAGTAAAGCTTTGGAAGTGGCCAATAGAAAGTTGTCCATATATGAGGAATAGTTTCTTACCATTCTGATGGCAGTAGACAAATGGAGATGTTATTTACAGAGATGTCCATTTACCATCAGAACTGATCACAAAAGCCTCTGCGATTTACAGGATCAATCCCTAGCCACTGATTTATAGAAGGCAATGGCTAAATTGGCAGGACTGGACTTCAAGTTCCAGTATAAGAAGGAAAGTGAAAATAAAGCTGCAGACTCCTTATCTCGTGTTGCACACATGATAGATTGTGCTGCTATCTCTGTTTGTTCCCCTGCTTGGTTACAGGAAGTAATGCAGTCATATGCCACAGATGCACACTCACAACAGCTTTTGCTGGAGTTGTCAGTGGTGAATCCTACTGCCCATGGGTTTTCATTGAAAGATGGTATTATTTACAAGAATCACCAAGTTTGGGTGGGTGCAAACTCAAGCTTGCAAACAAAGATAATTTCAGCTCTGCATTCCTCTGCAATTGTTGGACATTCAGGAGTGCAAGCTACTTACCATTGTGTGAAACAGTTTTTTTGCTGGACTGGCCTCAAATCTGCAGTTGAGTCCTTTGTTAAGCAATGCCAAGTTTGTCAACAGGCTAAGCATGATAATTGCAAATACCCTCGACTACTTCAACCATTATCAATTCCTCAAAGCTGTTGGGAAGATGTCTCCATGGATTTCATAGAAGGTCTTTCTAAATCACAGGGTTATTCTGTTATATTGGTGGTAGTTGACAGACTTACTAAATATTCTCATTTTATGCCCCTGAAACACCCCTTTTCTGCTTCACAAGTGGCCCAAGTATTCTTTGCTAATGTGGTCAAACTTCATGGGATTCCCAGAACTATTGTCTTTGACAGAGAAAGTGTTTATCAGTCACTTTTGGCAGGAACTGTTTTCACTATTGAACACCAAACTACATCTTAGTTCTGCTTACCACCCTCAAACAGATGGTCAAACAGAGAGGGTAAACCAGTGCTTGGAGATGTTTCTTAAATGTGCAATGCATGATACTCCTACACAATGGGTGAAATGGCTTAATTCAGCAGAACTTTGGTACAACTCTTGTTATCATTCTTCTCTGAAGTGCTCACCATTCAAGGCCTTATATGGTGTGGAGCCTCATCTGGGTCTTGTATCTCATTTAGTCCCTGATTCAGCTTCAGCCACTACTGTTGCTTCGATAGATGCTAGCTCTGTTCTTCAGGAGCATCAAGCATTCATGGAGATGCTCAAGGACAGACTGGCTGCTGCACAGGCCAAGATGAAACATCATGCTAATCGGCATCACAGTTTTCGTGAGTTCAGTGTGGGAGAAATGGTGTTTTTGAAACTGCAGCCGTATGCACAGGCTTCTGTGGTTTCTCGACCATGTCCTAAGTTGGCTTACAAGTACTTCGGGCCTTTCAAGATCTTGGAACGAATTGGTTCGGCTGCTTACAAGTTGGAGCTTCCTGACACTGCTTTGATCCATCCAGTGTACCATGTCTCTCAACTTAAGCCCCACGTTCCTGCTCACATCCCAGTGTTCTCCACCATTCCCTCAGAGACCATGTCTGAATCTTTTGTCGCCTCACCAGAATTGATTCTGGAACGTCGCTTGGTGAGGAAAGGGAATTCAGCCATTGTTCAGGTGAAAGTCAAGTGGTCGAGATTACCATCATCAATGGCTACCTGGGAGGACTTCTATGTGCTAAAGGCTCGTTTTCCAAATGCACCAGTCGAGTCCAGCTAGTTCTCAAGGGGGAGGATCTGTCGCCACCACTGATCGCGCTGGCGCCACGGAAGATCAAGCTGTCACCATCGATGCGTGCATTGGCGCCAGTCGAGCTACAAAGTAGCGTGAATTGTTTGAATTCGAGTCGTGAGCCGTGGGCTGGTTGAGTTGTGCGAGGTTGGCCCAGGAGGGCGTCTATAAAACGCCTTCGCGCGCCTGTAACGACCATCGAAGATTTGAATGAAATTCCAGATTCCTCCCCAAATTCTCTCTCTACTGAGCCGTTCTTGGCGATCGGGACACGACACACCAGGGCTCGGAATAATCACAGCATCATATCCCCGCCTTACAAGTTGTCGTCAGTCCTCTTGATATTCTGGATTCTTCTTAAGAATTACAAAACCCTCCAGTACCGGTGTCAGTGGAATGTATCTGCACAGAACAAGCGAACAGTCATTAGCCTCCTTGGGGGAGATTACATAAATGATGGAACACGTCAATTGTTCAAACTTTAAATTATTTTTCAGCAGCTAGTTCAGCTCGTTCCCCTGCAGCAAGCAAGACAGGTGTAGAATGTGTCTGGAAGCCAGTAATTGTCTTCGGCCTTCCTGCTTGACCAACCACATCAACAGCTTGACCAACCCGGACCGGAAGAGAAAGGGGCTTCAGATCCTCATCCAGTGTCAAAAGCATTCTAGGCTGTATATCCAAAAAGTTATTCAAATTGGCATCCAGCAGTTGTTTATTGGTCCCTCTTTTTTAAGAAGTGTCAGTTTCGACGAACGACCCATACCTGCATTGCTAGGACAATAATGTAAAGGATATAATGGTATTTCCCTAGGATGGTGTGCTTCATATCAAGACAGGTATACAAAACAGTCACAAGACCTCCAAGCGCCATCCTGGAAACAAAAATTAAAAGGTGGAGAGTAGTCTAATAAACAGAGAGATGAATTTGAAGTATCTACGAAAACTTACGGAGACAGAATGAACCGGTCAGAATGATATGGTGAAAGAGTCAACAAACCCTTCCCAAGGTGCACAAGTCCCTGAGCAATTCTTACCTGATTTAGAGAAAACAGAATTAATCAACATATGAAGCATAAATACATCAAAGAATCTGTGCAATGCCAGAATATCATTGTGGGCCGTACTTACACAGAATAGATGAGCTGCTTCTCTATAATAATAACTTGAAAGATTGCGAAGCATGCCAGCAATTCTGGCGTTATTTGTACCAGCACCAATCAAACCCAATGAGATGATTGCGGCCTGGAGTGATTCAATTAGAATGTAAGATATAAGCCCTAAACTATGAGTAAACAGATAGGTTAGAAAGGGGTTGAAAATGCAAACCCTTGATACATCAGCATCTGCATCATGGCTCAATCTGCTCAGTGTGTCCATCACATTTACCTATGATGGGATATATTAGAAACGAAATTAGAGCACTGTGTGGGGTGTACAATGTTTAGAAAAGGAAAGGAATGCACCACTCGATAAGCATTAAAAATCAATTGACAATTCAAATATAGGTCATGTTCTACATAGTTTGTAAGGCCAAACAATACACATACCTTGGGGTGAGATATGCAGAGTATACCAAGAGCGAGAGGAACTGCTCGTCTAATATTCTGGTCACCATACTGTAAAAGATGCTCAAGGGAGCGCAAGCCCATTTCAGCTCCTAATTCTTCAGCCATTGCAATCAAAGCAATTCCAAGCACAGCTGACCCTTGGTGTGTTTCACCTTTGTCAAGATGTTGTGTGCAAATGCCAAGAAGCTTCTGAACCTGCAGACAGGATCGGGGAAAAATATTCCAACCATTCAACAAAATTTATGATTTCAAAATGCTAGAACCTTGGAATGTTTCGAGCAAAAAAAATTAAGTACAACTGAAGGTATAGTACCATAAGCACATTCCCAGTTCCAGCATATGCCAGTGACATAAGTGTTACGTCACAGTATTTCCCTATCTTCTCATCAAATGTTTTACAGACCTCTGCGGTGGCCTCTACACTCTCCTGAATATAAATTGTAAACTAATGACAAGCATGTCTTTGAAAATTACTCAATTCACGAGTAAAAAAGCAGAGGCAATGACATATCTAGACTACAATTGCAAACAATGGAACTGCATATACAGAAAGCTTTAATAATTATTAAAATAAGGCCAGTTTGAACAAGAAACAGCATCCATTAAAAAAGAAGGCATTGTTATTCATAAATAAACAAACAAATAAATAACCACTACTAAAAGGAGGGGTAAATCTTCAAATCAAATGCAACAAGAATATTCCAGATGGATGTCTGAGTATACCAATCAATATTTTGTTAATACTAGGATTGAAAATTCAGAACAACAAAAATTACCTGTTTTCCAAGGTATAGAAGTCCAAGGGCAACCGGTAGCAACCTTATAATGGGTTCTGTCAGCTCGGCCTCACTACACTCCATCAAGGCAAATATCATGGATTGTGCAATCTCTTCATTGCAAGAACCAACAAACACCAATCCCAAGGCAATGGCTGAGAATACCAAGACCTCAAGAGGTGATTGGGAATCCCCCAACACAGCCGATAGATGCATTTTCAGCTGAGATTTCAGAAATCATGTTAAAAGTAAGCATACAAGCAATCTTAGACATGAAGACAATAATAAGCTCAAGATTTCCACCTCCTCTTTCTGAGTACCAGCATAAGCAATACCGAGGCCCAATATCGCACTAATACGTATGTTTGAATCGTCCTTGCTAATATACTCCATGAGAATAGCAAGTGCCTGCAAAAAATAATGTGGTATTAATGGGTTAAAAGAATGAACAAAAAAAAAACAAAGTTGGAGGACAGAAGGTAGGTAGGGGTGAAAATTAGTCACCATTAGGTTACCCTCCAAACCTCATTAGTTCAAAAAAAAATCGAACTAGTTTTTCAAAAGTGGTTGGGATTTTGAAAACTTAGTTCATTTTTTTGAACTAAAGTGGTTCTGAGGTTAACTTTAGGTGCACCTATTTACACCCCTAACAGAAGGGTAAGTGAGGGTAGCTAATAAAGTGGAGTATTTACAGGGTCACAGTCATTCTTCACACTGCATGTGACGATGCCAATACCAAGTAAAGCTCCAGCGACAACATGAGAATCATTACTGTGCAAGTACTTGTCAAGCTGTGCCAGCCCAGAATCAGTATCCCACAGGAGAATCATTCCCTGGAAACAATAGATTTTTAAATATTATTGGATAGTTTTAACTTAACCAGATATTTGGTTAGAAAAAAAATAATATTCTACAATACCAGACTAGCCGCTGCACTGGATTTTCCATGTTCCTTGTTCTTGAATACCCAATTTCGATAAGATCCACAACCAGGGTTTCAAAAACCGTTTGAGCCGCGGAAACCGCTCGAGAGCGGTTTAACAAAAACCGCAAAAACCGCGAAAACCGTTACAAAAACCGAACAAATTCAAAAATCAAATTTTTGAGAGAAAACCGAACGGTTTTTACGGTTTACTGAGCGGTTTTTACGGTTTACCGTTTTTGAATTTGAAATCAAATCAGTTTGAGCGGTTTTTCAACGGTTTTTGCGGTAAACCGCTCGGTTTGAGTGGTTTTCGAATTTTCAAATTTTCAAAAAAATTTAAAATTTTTAAAATGAAAACCGGTCAACCGTAAAAACCGAACCGCAGCGGTTTGGTCGAAAACCGCGGTTTTCGAGCGGTTTTGTGAACCCTGTCCACAACTGGATGAATCAGATGGTGCGGTCATCACCTTATCCTGAACCAAGGAAATGAAATAGTCTCTAAGATGCCTTCCTTCCCAAAAAATAAGAACACTACTAACAGATTTTGTCCAGTGCTAACCTGGCCAAACCCAGCATTCACAAATGCATTGCAAAATGTTGCAGCTAGATTCTGTCTTGCAGAATCAAGACTGGAAGTGGCACCACGGTCATTCAGATGGACCTACAAATAGAAAGAACAACCATAATATGATTGACAGGAATTGTGCCTCCACAAATATTTTTAGGAGTCAAAGGCCACCTTGTATATATCTTCAGGAGTTTTTGACTCCATGACCTCAATATCTCTTGCAAGAGTAATGTATCCCTCACTCAGCTTAGTATTATTCACTATTTCTTGTAAAACTTCCTTGTCATTGTCATCAGCAGCTATTGCATCATCAATCTTCAAGGCCAAACCCTTCAGATAAGAAGAGGTCATGGATAGAAACCAGGTGAAGTCAAAAAAAAAAAAATCATAAGAGGAAGAAGGATAAAAGCTAAAAATTGCAGGAGGAAGGAAGAAGCAGAAGTATCCTCTGTGTGCATGGGTTATGCCTAAGAAGCTTATGAATAAATGTGTATACAAAGTACGTATGCACACAGAGCAGATACAGATACAAGCAGAAAATGACAGGAACGGGGTAGGAAGGGGAATACATGGCGTGCGATGATGTAAGAGAATTGTTTCTTGAGCAGAAGATCGTCAGTTGTTGTGTAGATTTGCTTCACATGCTGCATGGGCTGCAAATTATTTCAATGCATGTAAGTTTAAGTTTTGTTTTAAACAAAAGAGTGCTGAAGGAGATAATCATGTCATCGCCTGCTTACCTCATCAAGAAGCAGAGCAATTCTCAGAGCACTTGCAAGGTCTCCAAATTTCATGTAAATAGTATAAGCTATGTTAAGTGCCAACATATCATCAGGAGCAGCAAGGTACCTGCAAATATCATGTTCAGGCACAGGAAAGTGCTGGTTTGATTTCACAGAAATCAACAATATAAATCCAAACTAACTCATATCAAATGTGCTGACATACTTGGATGAACTAGTAAGGTACAAGCAAGCTCTTCTGTAGTTTGTAGAGCCAATATGTTTAACTAGCAAATCAAGGTCTTCTACCTAAAAAATGAAAACACCATATATCCATACATCCATCAGCAAACTAATATTGTGACCCTACTCTGAGAGAAAAAAGCAGTACAAGGATTGATACCTCCATCAAAAGATCTACAGCTTCAGGCTCTGCATTGTGCTAAAAGAAACAAGAACAGATCAAACGATAAATTAAACAAAGATGGAAAAAAGTTAAAACAAAAGTTAAACATTTATTCTGTTGTTTAAGATGCTGCAAAAAAATGATTATTCCACCATGAACTATAATCAGAACTAACCTTCATGTGAAATGAAATAATTTGCTGCACAAGTTCCATTAGGCCATCAATTGGCAAGTCATCATCCTGCAAAATTTTAGTCCAACAATAGAGGTTTGATGAATCTATACAGGGGAATATATGATCAACCCAGCAACATGAAGTCTTGAAGAGAAGACAAATAAGGCAAGAGCATGGACTATAAAATTTGCAATGTTAGCCAAAAAAATTGGTCATGATTACCAGACAGGTTCATATATGTTTAAAAAAATAGAAAACAAAGGAAAATGAGACAGGAAGGGACAAAAGGCATTACTCAGGACATGTATCCATTTTCACATATTAACAATCAACACTATAAGTTCTTACTCATATGGTAATTTTATAGATTTGAAATTGATGATTAAAGATACTAATTAGCAGGACAAATCAAGAGGTTGTATATTTTAGGAAATTAAACCCAAGAAACAACAAACTAAACACAACTCTATTTTAAATAATAAACACATTACATAGAAGGCACACTAAAATCCTAGTGATTGATATAAGAGAATTAAGAATGTCCTTTATCACATGAATGAGGGTGAAACCTGACACTTTTGGAATTCTTGTGCAATCTCGCCAGCCAAATTTCTGTAAATAGGACAGTTATTTGGTTAGCGTCTAACAGTTTTGCCCTCAAAAGAAGTGCTTGCATGCAAAGAAGATTTTAAAAAGAAAAAGTAGCATATCAAGCATCCTCTTAGGTAATGCACAACAGGCCTAACAGCAGGATGCTCAATTATTGATCTCCCTTGTAAAATGCGACTAAGTTTGTAAATGAATAATGGCCGGATGCTCAATCATGTAAAGGGTATCAGAATGCAGGGGCGCTATTGTAATATGTAGTCTAGGGTTTCCCCCTTCTCTAGACTATATATATGTACCCCCTGGCACCCATTGTACTCGTACTCAACTTCATATTCCTAACAAATAATTGTTTCTCAGTATAATGTTATGTATCAGTCAATAAATTGTTAAAAACTTCTGCCTACAGAAATACTCCCTCCGTCCCATGTGAACCTTATTTCTAGAGTTTGTTGACATGACTTTGGCTAATGATTTTTATGAATTTAATTAATTTAATCGACATAAGATTTATACTTCTAGATTCGTTATGAAAAATGTTTTCATAATAAGTTATATGTTCATAAAGTTAATTAAATTCGATAAAAATTATTGGTCAAAGTCGTAGTCAATGAATCCTAGAAATAATCTTCTAATGGGGCAGAGGGAGTAATTTCAATAATTTGCATGAGTAGCATTATAAATACTATGAACTGGATATAGCAAGGCTCAACAAACTGAAGGGACATTAAAAGCCAGAAGAAAACTGCTGTTCCGGTGCATTTTTGCATACCGCACATATTCATGGCCCCAAGAGCCAATATCACCTTCAGAACCCAGGAGTCGGTATTTGAGGCTCTCCTGAAACAACAGAGGGGCAAATCAAACTTTTACAAGGTAGCTTAAGTGCAATTATAGGAACAGATGAAGTCCTTCCTATAGAGAACTATCATTCTATGACAGTTAAAAAATACTCTCTCCGTCCCCAATTACCTGTCATTCTAGAGTTCAGAAGTTTCTCTTTTATTTGTCATTCTCGCTTCCCAATACACCTTTCTCTATTCCCAATACATTCCTATCTCTATTTTCTCTCCTCGTTTTCAGCACATACCACCTTTTCCACCATCCTTAATCCCCGTGCCCACAACTAAAATGACAAGTAAAAGGGGACGAAGGGAGTATAATACTAGCAGCAGGCACCTACCCTTTCTCCTTCGATAGCCATAGTCAATGCCAAGACTGATAGTACATCTGCCATATACTTCTGCACACGATGCAATAAATGACATCAGCACTGCATCAAAGAACCGCCATGGTGCAACTCGGCATTCGACAGTTCATACATACCTTGAGATCAGACTCTGGCATGGTTTCGAAGAAGGATTTGAGGGTTCCATAGTGTGAGCGAAGGAACTTCAGTGGTTTTGGTACAGATGTCATTGAACTCGTGGCAGAACAAATCTCCTGCCTGAAAAGGATCAGTGTAAGTGAAAGTAGAAGTTAAAGAAACAAAATACTTCCTCCGTCCAAGAATGTAAGGATTTGTACATTTCCCAATACAAAATAAGAATCAAACAAAAAGACTATTGTACCACTACTTTTAACACACACAAAACCTTCTCACTCATCCAACCACCCTTCATTTATTGCGTTCACACTCCTCAAATCCTTACATTCTTGGACAAATACAAACTCCTTAAAATGCTTACATTGTTGGACGGAGGTAGTACAACACAAACACTCAAGCAGAAATCCTTGTAACGTTAAGTGTGACCTAGACCCAAAGCATTCTAATCACGTACATACACAGGACTGTCATACTGTGTAGCAATATCCTGTGACCTTACACATTCAACACATTTTCAAAAGATTGTAAATCTAAGCCTAGGGGCTAGGCATCATAGGCGATCATCTTAACACAAGAAACTAAGACATACAGCACTTGTCACAATAACTTCTGGTAAAAGAATGTTCATACGTAGACCAAGCATGACACATCGTATGGAACTAATGTAACCAAGCAACGCGGTGAGAAGCAACCCTAAAGGAACTGAGCGCAAAGGTTTGTGTATAGATGTCGTTTAGCTTGTGGCAGCTGAAAGGGACCAGTTTATGTGGCAGCAGAAGAAGTTAACTATGATCTCTCATATAGCTGCAAAATTTAGTGAGACCTAGACCAGAAAACGTTCTAACCAATTCAATACATAGGATTTCCTGACAACACTTCACATTCAAAGCAGTTTCAGAAGATGGAAAAAATATAAACCTAGGGGTCCGGCTCAACACATGAAAACTGATCCATACAACACTAGTAAGCCACTCAATTCTAGAAAGCAGTTTCAGAAGATGATACATGTAATCCTTGGGGGTCATTGTGACACAAAAACTAAGCCATATAGCAAAATATTAAATTCAAACATAGACCAAGCATCACACGAACACAAAACCAATGTAACCAAGCTATGTGGTGTTCAGAGCATCCCTAGAAAGAACTGAACGGAATGGCTTTGGTACAGATGTCATTTAGCATGTGACAGCTGAAAATGATCAGCTTGAGTGGCAGGAGAAGAAGTTAGCTAGAATCTCTTATATAGCTGTAACGATAGATGAAACCTAGACGGAAAACATACTAATCAATTCAATACATAGGATTGCCTTTCGATCCTCACACTCACATCAGTTTCTGAAGACGACAAATCAATGCCCAGGGGTTCGACAATACACCAAAAGCTATACCATACAGCACTTTTCGGTCACTAAAAAAAATGTTTAAGTTCGTATGTAAACCAAGCATCACGCAGCACAAACCAAAGAAACCAAGCTATGCTGTGCACAAAACAACCCTCGAAGGAGCGTGATTCGTGAATTGAATACCTCATGCTCTCGAGGGCGAGCTTCTGCACTCCAGGGTCCGCATCCTGCGCACGCAGCACGTAGAGCTCGAGCTGCTCCTTGAGCGCCAGATCCTCCTCCGACTGCGGCCAAAACCAGCACCATCCAACACGTCAAGCAAAGCAAAACCCAGATCGAATGCAAAGCGGAGCGACATTTTTGGCCCAACAACTCAATTTCACGTTGCACCTCAATTTCACATTACACGTCGAGCACGGAGAGAGCGTGGGCGCACTCACCAGATCGTCATCCTTCTTCTCGTCCTTCTTCCCCTTGGACTTGGGCGGCGGTTGCGCGGGCTCCGGAGGCGCGGTGGGGTTGTCGGGAAGCGACATGGCTGCGGCGACGGATGAGTTTCCCGGTGAGGTAGGCTTCGGATTGCACCAGTGCAGTGACGGAGAGAGCAGCCTCCTCCCTGTCGGTCGCTTCGGCGTGGAAGGTGGAGTCGGAGGGGAAGGCCAAGGGGATCTCCGCTTTGCTTGCTTGAAGCGGCCGAGCCGTTCTTCAGTCCCTCCCGCCCCCGTTCTGATTTACCCCCTCCTCCAAGAAGAGATGGACCTGGGCTGGACCGTATGTTCGACTTAGCTGGCTGGTAGGTAGGCTCGCATTTAACCAGAGCATTGGACTTATTTGGGCCAAGACAGGTCAAGGGCGGGCCTGTTCGACAGGCTCGCGCAGTATTGCGTATGTCCCGCGCGCATCACGGCCACGGGCCCGCGGCCAATGTGCTGGTCCGTTAGCCTAGCAGCTGGTGCCGCAGAGATCTTAAACGACGAGTTTGATGGAGTGATTATGGCTCTTTTAGCCGGAGTTTTAAAAAAGCTGGTCGATACTTAGTCGAAAAACTGCTCGGTGATATTTAAATATTGATTTTTTAAATATATATTTAGTTTCTTTGCACATCAAAAATTAAAAAAACGGCTCTCAGTGAGTTTTTCAGTTTTTAGTTTATTTCTACAAAGACTAGCTTTTCAGCATTTTAAAAACCAGTTTTTCAAAATTTTATTTATTTCAGCTTTTTAATTTTAAACTTTTCAACTTAAAAAAACAAAAAACCAACTCTGAAAAGCTGAAACAAAAAGTCCTATGCGATGGTTCCGCGTTCGGCAGATATCTTAGCCCACGAGTTCAATGGACTGATTATTTGACGGTTCGTCTGCTGACAAAGAGCCCACGAGTCGCTATTTTTTTTAAAAAAAATATTCTCGAGTCCCAACTGGAGTCAGTCAGAACATTTTAAATTAAAAACCAAAACAATTCATCTTAAAGACCGAGAAACATTTTAAATTGAAGATCAGAACAATTCACCAACATCTAACAGATAGGGTGGATATGTATGCAAATCATGGATTCGAAAAACACAAAGATATCATTTATTGAAAAAATAAAGAATGTATAATGCATACAGGAACGGTGGTTCAAATAAACTTTAAAAACCAAGCAGGCAAGAAGACATCCATCAATATATAGCCGTATCATCGATTGCACCGTCTCTTCGTCGTCGTGAAGCGCATTGCTCTTTACCATGTTTCGTCGACGTCTCCACGTCAAACAAACTTTCTTGTCCATCTCCATCATATCGCGGCGATGAACGGCAGCGACAATGGCGTCGAGACCAGAGTTTCAGCGGCCGCGGAGCCGCACGTTGCCCTGCTCCCGTCCCCGGGCATGGGCCATGTCGTGCCGGTGGCCGAGTTCGCGCGCCGGCTCCACGACGTGCACGGCTTCACCGCCACAGTCCTCACCTTCGCCAGCTCCGACTCCGCAGCCCAGCGCGACTTCTTTGCCTCTCTTCTGCCGGCCGTGGCCTACCATCGAGACGCTCCTCTCGGTGGAGGCCCGGCGCTTACCGGGGTGCTCCAGGGCCTCAAAGCCACGAACAACCTCGTAGCTTTCGTCGCCGACCTCTTCAGCGCCGACACGCTGCAGGCAGCGCGAGACGCCGGCGTGCCAGGGCACCTATTCTTCCCGTCCAACCTCCTCCCGCTCTCCCTCATGCTCCACCTACCACGCCTCGACGCCGACCTCACTGGCGAGTTCCACGACCTGATGGAGCCGGTCAGGCTTCCCGGCTGCGTTCCGGTTCCCGGCGCCGACATCCTGCAGCCGCTCCAGGACCGTGCCAGAGATGCGTACCGCTGGATGGTCCACCATGGCGAGAGGTACCGTGACGCGGCAGGGATATTGGTCAACACGTTCGACGCCGTCGAGCCCGGCGCCGCGGCCGTGCTACGCCAGCCGGAGCAGTGGCGCCCACCGGTATACCCAATCGGGCCGGTGACACGGCAGAACGACGACAGCAATGCCGCTGACGAAGACGCCACTGGCTGCATGAAGTGGCTCGACGCCCAGCCCGACAAGTCAGTGCTGTTCGTGTCGTTCGGCAGCGGCGGCGCGCTTCCCGTGGCGCGCAGATGGACGAGCTGGCGTGCGGGCTGGAGCTGTCCGGGCAACGGTTCCTGTGGGTGGTTAGGAGCCCCAGCGACGGTGGCAGCGGCGCCAATCCAGGTGAGAGCTACTACGACGGGTCCAAGAGCAAAAACGACCCGCTGAGCTTCCTCCCGCCCGGGTTCACGGAGAGGACCAAGGACGTCGGCCACGCCGTCCCGTCATGGACCCCTCAGGCCAGGATCCTCGGCCACCGCAGGACGGGCGCGATGCTCACGCACTGCGGGTGGAACTCGGTGCTGGAGAGCGTGTCGAGCGGCGTGCCGATGATCGCGTGGCCGCTGTACGCAGAGCAGAGGGAGAACGCGGTGATGCTGTGCGAGGAGGCCAAGGTAGCGTTGCGGCCTGAGGTTCGCGGCGAGAACGGCATGATCTTAGCTGAAGAAGTCGCGGAGGTGGTGAAGGAGATGATGTGTGGCGAGGAGGATCTCGCGCGCGAGAGAGTGACGGAGCTCGAGGCGGCAGCGAGGTCCGGGTTCTAGCCAGCTGGCGCGGTGTACGAGAAGCTCGCTAACGTTGTGAGCATATGGAACAAACAATGGATTAATTTGATACATTCCATTAAATTTTATAAAATTTTAAAATATATTATTTGAATTCACATGTCATTCACTTGTAGAATCTCATCTGTTATTGATACACTAATAATATATTTTAAAATTTATAAAATTATAATGTTATGTATTAAATTCACGAAGATCAATTAGTCGTCCGTTCACATTGTGAGAGAACGGTGTTACGGTGGTAGTATACATCGAGGGAGGGCATCAGTTTGAAATTTGTGATACACTTTGCATGTGATACATGTGAAGTAAATGGGACCCACTTGTGTGTACTGTGTTTCTGCCGCTTCCTTCATCGCGATTCGGATGTTATTCCTGCTGTTTCGCTATAATGTTGTATCCTATTTGTATGTGCTTGAGTGAACCATTTGCGTACTCTCTTTATTTTCCAAATTGATATCGCTAGGGGAATAAATATAATTTAAAGTTTGAATTAGAATTATTGATCTAGTAAGAATAGTTTAAAAAACAGAGAGGATGTCATGGGTGACCTTTCAACCACCGGAAAGCTACAAATAGACTTTGCGTTTTTATTTGTTGTCAACCACCGATGATAAAGGTGTCTTCACAGAGAAAACATGATTTGTACTAGGTAACTCGTTTAGTGATGTATGTGTGTCACATTGTCAGACATGTACTCTTCCATGCATCAAGGATAACATAGTTTTCCGGATTACTACATCAATCAATTGCATTGATCGATTATCTATCTAGCTGGAGAAGAGATGATGCCATTATTTAGTTTTTCTATATTGTCAGTATTTCGGTTGGATAGATAGAGATGGCTGTTGCGACCGTACTTACGTGTCCTAGTCAACTCTCAACCGACAGAGACATCACTTGCTCATGGCGGGCCTGCATCGACAGGACTTGACAACTGATAAATTGACATGGAATATACGACCCAAATATACCAGGAACTGACATAAAGAATTCTAGCAGTATTCTGATTTTAACTTTCTTCGAACTCATCAGAATTCTGAAGACTTGAAGCCTCCATAGAATGCAAGCCCGTATTAGCAAAACGTAATGGCAAAAAACAAATACTCTTGTGTCAATAATCCCAGCTAGCCCAGGATACCGCACAGCTTACCCACTACGAAAATTTCAGAAGCTAGAGAGCGAAACTTAAAAGCACAATTCAAATAGATCCTGGCCTTACCACTTCTCCAACGCAGAGAAAAGTTGGTGATATTCAACAAAAGCACTCATTTATCCAGTACCTTAACATATACTAGGACATAATTTAGATAAGGTCAGCAACGTTGGCTGGCAGCTCCTCAATGGTAACGTTGTAGAACCTCTGGATATCAAAGAGCATCCTCTCATCATCACGGGTGACAAAGTTGATAGCAACACCCTTCCTCCCAAAACGACCACTGCGACCAATGCGGTGGAGGTAGTTCTCAGGCTGAGTGGGCAGGTCATAGTTGATGACCAGGGAGACCTGCTGGACATCAATACCACGGGCAAGCAGGTCCGTGGTGATGAGCACACGAGAGGATCCTGACCTGAACTCCCTCATGATGATGTCCCTGGTGTTCTGGTCCATGTCACCATGTGTTGCAGAAACGGTGTGGTCCCTGCTCCTCATCTTGTCAGTGAGCCAGTCCACCTTGCGCCGGGTGTTCACAAAGATGACACTCTGGGTAATGGCCAGGGTCTCGTACAGGTCACAGAGGGTGTCAAGCTTCCAATCTTCCTTCTCCACATTGACATAGAACTGCTTGATACCCTCAAGGGTGAGCTCATCTCTCTTCACAAGGATTCTGACAGGTTTGTTCATGAACTTGCGGGTAATCTCAAGGGCTTCAGGGGGCATGGTAGCAGAGAACACACCCACCTGAATCTTTGATGGAAGAAGCTGAAAGATATCATAGATCTGCAAAGGAAACATGTCAACATATTAGACTAAGCACTATACCATGAATAGCACTGTACCAAATAACCATTAACAGCTTCACAGGTTTATTCAAAGCCAGCCCAGAAAAATTAGCACAGCCAGATCAGCGAAGTTATTAAGTTTTGTTAACATTGAACAGACAAAGACCCTGTTTGGAATACAGGAAGTACATAGAAAATTACTCAGGAAACTCAGCGGAGCCCTCCCCCCTCTCCCGCCATGGCTTGAAGCCTAGGAAACATTGGTGTGAATCCTTCGTTTTTTGTACTAGAGCTCCATCTCCAGCATGTCAGCCGGCAGGTCATCCAGGAGTAGAGGCTTTCTCGCTGTGGCAGCCAGTGGTGGTGTCTGCAACACCAGCAGTGGCAGAGGCGGTAGTGCCAGTGCCGCCCCCACCCCACCTCCCTCTCTCCCCTCTCCCGCCGTGGTTTGAAGCCTAGGAAACATTGGTGTAAATCCTTCATTCTTTGTGCGAGAGCTCCGTCTCCAGCATGCCAGCCAGCAGGTCATCCAGGAGTAGAGGCGGCAACTTGTTACTGTGGCAGCCAGTGGTGGTGGGCATCAGCTGCAACACCAGCAGTGGCAGAGGCAGTAGTGCCAGTGCCACAGACATGCCATTGCGGCCAATCACGCACCAAGAGGAGCACAGGCGGGTGGCGCAGGAGAGTGTGCCAGTGTCGGTGGACTCGTAGAACCATAAGAAGAGTTCAACGAGTCCATAGGGTGGATGGTGGTCGAGAAGCAGATCTAAATAAGAGATGGCCTCAACGACCTGCTTGCACCAGTTCCTGTCACTCAACTCGCCGCGCCACCACCCGCTCATCCCCCATGCCTTCAACAACCTCTGGGCATGCAATGGCATCTTCCCCCCACCATCCCCATGCCAGTTCTACTAGCTCTCTGCTCCTCTACTTGCTATTATCAGGGCCTGCTGGAAGCCTGGAGCAGATTCCTTCAATCCAAGCACCAAAATTTCTTCATTCCTTTGTTTTGGGTTCCCGCGGTTTTGTCGCTTTTAGATTTCTGTATTTTCTCTGTTCCTATGTTTTTTCCTGTTCCTCTATTTTTCATTCCTCCATTCCAAACAGAGCCCTAAGCAATATACCAACGAATACATATGAATAGATAAAAATCTGCAGCAGAACGCTTGAAACTAATATTGTACAAATTACTTTCAATCAGACAACTCACAGAAACAGAAATGCATCCAGAAAATTCACATAGCCAATTGCTAGATCATATAGAACTAGAAATTATAGCATAACAAAGGTGAGTAAGAAGTAGACCTGATCCTTGAAGCCACGAGAAAGCATCTCATCAGCTTCATCCAACACAAACATCCTAATGTTATCCGGACGAAGAGATTGCCTGCGCAACATATCGAAGACACGCCCTGGTGTGCCCACAACAACATGGACACCACTAGCAAGAATCCTCTGGTCTTCACGAACAGAGGTTCCTCCAACACAGGCATGGACTTTGACGCCCAGATAGTCACCAAGAGCCCTCATGACTTTCTCAATCTGCTGCGCAAGCTCACGGGTTGGAGCAAGGACCAATGCCTGGCACTCAACCAGCCCATAATCAAGCTGTTGCAAAATTCCAGAACAGAATGTGGCTGTTTTTCCTGTTCCAGATTGAGCTTGCTGAATCACATCAAGCCCCTTGCAGAAAGGAACAATACCCCTCTGCTGGATAGCTGATGGCTTCTCGAAACCTGAAAAATCAAATAATTAAGTTAAATGAGCTATATATCATCAGCAGCAGACACACCAAAAAAAAATATTGAGTTTAACATTGGAGGTATATCATTTTTTTCATACCATAGGCATAGATGCCTCTCAGGAGATTTTCTTGGAGCCCCATGGCGTCAAAACTTTCAGAGACTTCATCATATGAAGTCCAAAACTCGTCACCCTCACCTTGCTGCCTGTATGTTGCAAGCACGGGACAGAAAAATAAATGGTGAGCCTTGTACAGCAAAGTAAGGCCAGATAAAAAAGGTTCTGCCTATATAGAGAAAATCAATGCAAGATAACTTACAGAAGATCCTGCATCTTGTTGTCATACTGCTTAGCGTCAAACTGGGAACCCTCTGGTGCCAATCCTGCCATGCTGCATCGTGGAGGAAAAGGGAGCAGGTTAACGGAAAATATAAACTTCAAGACTTAAGGGTCCTGCCAGGCAGCAAACAGAAGCTAAAACTCGCAGCAAACAGGCATCATCATACAAAGACACATCATAGATAATAAGAGGTAAATTATGTTTGTTTTTTGACATAATAGAAGAATTTTTGACACATCATAGATAATGCATAGTGGATGCCTTGAATTTTTGCAGTGTAGATTTATCGTGCAATCTAAGCAAAATCTCACAACAAAGTCTTTTTTGTCATAGGCGAGATGAGCCCCATGAGCCAAAGCACAAGGAAAAGAAAAAGAGAGACGGTAAGAGAGAGAGAGAGAGAGAGAGAGAGAGAGAGAGAGAGAGAGAGCCCAAACAGAAAAGGAAAAGGAGGTGGAATCACGAAATCAAGGTTATGATACGTGAATGGCTAGCATCCACACTCCAGTAAAAGGCACACAATTGACGTCCGTGTTCAGAGTCTTCCAACAAGCTTAGGTCCTCAACTGATACTGTATCAGGAGTACAGTACCAGCCTATATAGTTCCAGCCACTAACAATCCAAATCCTCCAGGTACATGCTTTATGTGCCATAATTATCATCATTCGCAGTCCAGATCACATGTGACATTAAGCAAACTTGTTGACCAAACAAGTCAACCACAACGGAAAAAACTAGATTCTCTTTTCATGATCAACTAGATGACTGATAGTGACACAAATACACTGATTAGAACCCTAGCGCACGGGAATCAGCACAGCATCTTAGGAGTACTTCGTTTCAAAAGAGAACTCATGCGCGACAACTAACTCCAAAGTGCAGAAAAACAGAATATATTTAGATTCAAGTCACAGAAGCAGAATACACTAAATCGGTACACCGTTCGCACAAGAAGCTTAAAAGATACTATTGAAACATGATACCTCAATGGCAGCAAACAAGGAGACATTACGCAGCAAGCTAAACAAAAAAGCGCCAGCCTAAAAATCCGGAATCCGCTATGTTTCCAAACAATCGAACGCACCCTGGGGCGCCGCAGAGCGAAATCACAGGCGCCCCTAGCCCAGATCCAGCCCCAGGCCTACACCCAGATCGGCCCTGCGCGCCCGAACCCCGCCGGGGAACCAGACCAGATCAAGACGTAGCAGTGCGTGGAACCTTATGAGATAGAGAGGGAAAGGGATCTCGGGCGTTACCTGATGAGCGGAGCTGGAGACGCCGACGAGGCTGGAGAGCGGGGTAGCTTTGGTGTGCTGTTCGGCGAAACCGAGATCGGCGTCTGGGACCCGATGCGGCGGTGGCTGGGGCGTTTTTCTGGAGAAGGGAGCAAACGAAGGGGAGTGTTTCGGGGAGCCGGAGATTGGCGGCTTGTATGGGGCTCCGATGGAGGCGGGGCGCGGGTAGCCGCGTTCTTGTGTCTTGTCGTGGGCGTGCGGCAGGCAACGCAGTAGTAGGGTTTCCTTCGTTTCGCTGGCAAATCGCTGCGCGGCCACCCGGTCCGGGTGGGCTTCTGTTGCCTTGTTGCTTGGGCCCCTTGCGTTCCTGGGCTCTCCTTCCCAACGCCGCTGGATTCTTAGACGCTCCCGCGCCGTGGAGATAAATTGTGCGCCCATTACAAAGAGATCACGTATCTTGGTCATGACTCGTGAGTGATCCGAGCAAAGGCGGCACCATGGATCCAAAAATAGTTTGGAGCAACATGCATGTATTCAACAATTACACATTCATGTAAAAACTTATGTACAGATATATTACAGTCGGCTATACAAAAAATGCCCTCTACTACTAGGTATACAGTGTTTTGGCTACAAGATCAGAGTGTAGTGAGCGCTAGCAGCACACGAGCCAAGGAAGCCAAATGAACAATTTAGAAATATCAGATTTCCCTATATACTAGCATATATTAGTGTACAAAAAGAGGGCCTAAAGGTCAGTAGCAGTTATCTCTATTCTTATAGGCATAGAAGGCTATAGAATACAAGAGGGATAAAAGCATTATCAAGCTGTGCTGTATATGCCTCCAATAATCCACTCAGTATTACAGCTATCAAAAGCGATAGCCAATTCTGTGTCAACATTAAAAAGACAGTAAGGAACACGTTTGTTGATTTTAGTTGGGACTTTCAGTATCTCAAAGAAAAATATTGTACCTGTGAAAGAATATACCCACTGGAGGCTAAGAGTGACACTAGGATCGAACAGGCTACTAGCACAGAGGTTATGCCTGCTGCTGTACCCTCGATTGTTTTCTCTAATGTTGTAAGGAAAAAAGCCAAAAAGCGTAAGAGTCAACAAACAGAGTGTGGAAAGACAAAGTGACAGATAGTGCAGAAACTACACTCACTTCCTGTCTTGCTCCACCTTAATATGCCATATTTGTACCCTATCATCGATGCCTAGGTAAATGTAAAGAAATTTGACAAGTTTTCATAAACATAAAAATTTACAATAAGCAAACCAAACATTACAACAAAACGCCTTAACATTACAATGGACAGAACTCACCATGGTATCACCTATTCCCAAGCTGAGAATTCCAGCAAAAGGAGCAAGGGGCCGATCATTTAATCCAGATGACATCCATTTAGGAAGTGCACAACCCAGCAAGAGAGAAAAATGGCTGAAAATATCATGTCAGGTTTATCATACCATGAAGGATGGGAAAAGTAGGACTTTGAAATGTAGAAAATGAAGGCAGCTAAAGGCATACCTACCTAACAATAAGAATCTCAGAATCACGATGATCAGTAAAGGCGTTCATAAACTGATGGACAACACAACCAAGTGGGTATATTTCCCAAATCTGAGGTATCATTAAACATTTTGCGGGAAGGATGAGCATAGGTTATCAGATTAGATATTGCTCAAGGTAAAGGAAAGAGAAGAACTTGGGAAGGAAGGATCTTCTGAAAGACAGTTTCTTACTCGAATCATCTCCAATACTAAGAAAACTGAAAATGCTGCACCAAATGCCAAGTCCAAGAAAGCAGGCTGCAAAACATTTTTCCAGAACAAATTACTGAATATTCTGAAGGAAATGGAACTTTTTTTTTTCAATGATGAAAAGAGAACTTAGACAAAGCACCTGAAATATAACTGCAGGAGAGAAAATCAAAACAGCAACAAGATGATAGTATTTGCGCAAAAGAATCCTTTCTGTTTTGCTTTGCTTTGATATACTGTAAAATCTTCTAACTGACACGTATATGACACATATCCAGTATGCACATAAAGCAAGCCTTTCATGTGAATCAGTGAACATATAGTTCACAATCCTGTGAAGCAATGAAACCATTACGCAAATAAATCAACACCCATGAATATTTTACACAAAAGAACATAGAGCAAAATCTAAATAGTTCATTTCAAAACCATTGTGCAATTATTCTTCACACACAAAAAAAGGGAAAAGAAGTCTTCATGGAACTTCACTATCAATTCTATCAAAGGATAAATAATCAAAATGGGAAATCCTAATATCCAAAAAACAATCTTTAAACAGAAAGGACACTCAAGTTGATGGCTTCAAAATCCAAATTTTAAATGATAAGGACACGGCTATGTGCAATTTTAGGTTAATTCTGTCAAAAAAGTGAACTATGCATGGTTCTTACCAAACAAAAGGATGCACTTTGAGGCCTTGAACAAGGTGTGTCCAGGATGGCACTAGAAACATTAATACCAGAAACAATGAAGAATAGAATAAAGTAGAACCAATTCTGTTTTGTGTATGTTCCTCAACTGCTTGTGCTTGTTGATTTCCCCACTTTCTGCAGTAAGCCCGAACTTGGATAGAGCTTTTGTATATCAAGGGAAGTAGGAAAATGCCAAGCAAAAAGCCCTGCGAAAAGAAGGGAATAAATATAGATACACTCTTGCTAGACAATCAAATGATACTCTACCTGAACAATTGTGGTGATATCACTTCTATTTCCAGGCGTGTGAACGAGTGATTCTGATGGCATGGGGAGCTCCATCTGCCAGCACACATACAAGAAAAATAAATAAATAATAAACTATATTTGCTATTAGTTTGCCAGAAGACTAAATCACACCTTTGAAAGTGTGTGTGCCAACATATCACCAAAGAAAAGAACAAGACCACTTGACACCAGAAGCGCTTCCCCTGAAATTCATAAAAGAATGTAAATGAAAGAGGAAAAACATTAACTCCCAAGTTTAAATTTCAAATAAGAAATATGCAGACAGATTTCAGAGACAAGAACAACATAAAATAACTGGACTAGAATATTATAAAGTACGATATACTAAAAATGTTAATCAGTTCCTGTTAACACATGAAATCAGAAATCAACCATAAAGAAGAGAAATAAAGTACAAATTACATCTTAGACTTCAGATACAAACCAAAAGATGAACATGAAGGAAACTTCTCCAGAATATGCTTGATTAAGATCACAGCAGCTGCTCCATGGCAGAGCAAATACGACATGTTGGTCATTCGCATCAAACCTACAATAAATTCAACCTATAGCTCAGTTTATCAAATTCCTTGACAATGCTGGACTTACATTTACTTTCAAAAAGAAGCGTGCATGTTACCTTCATCAGTCTTCAATAATAAGGACAAGACAGAAGTCATGAGATACAAAACTACCAACAATGAGCCACATTTGACATAATTAGAAATCCCATTGCTGGTTGACTGTCGTAGATGCCAAAGGAAGAAAGCTAGTACACTGAGACAGCTGATCGATGCTGCACAGTACTGCATTTCAAGGTACGCAAATTCTGTCCATGGACACAGGATGTTAATTAGCAAACTGTACGAGCCACATAAAAAGCAAAGTATTGTGAGATGGACAACAAATACAGTTCTAAAACATACTAAATTGTGGAACGCAGTGTATACTTGATGTAATTCTTCATTTACTGGTCAACATAATAAAGACAACAAAGTAGAATTAATACCTTCAGGTCTGCTAGGATCAGCTGGTAAGATCCTCGACAGTTGGATTAACCTAGAAAGCATGACATTAGGCAGAGTAGTTGCACCAAGAAGTATTCCTGATGACGAACCTGGCCTGGAACATAGAAATATCAGTGTTATAGTTTGTTTCTTGTTGTGTGTGTTCTGATGAAGTAACAGACATAAGAGCGCCCAGCCTGCACAAACTAGCAAGATCACGCATACAACAAAAGCTGAACTAATAGATGAGCAAGTACATATATTGTAGCCTCTAAAGCGCATGAGGTGGGTTTGCACGTCTCTGAGTTGCACTTAATCCGGATAGTGGCCATAGTGTTATTGAAATGTATATCCAAAGCACTAGCATTTTGCAGCTAGAGCTAACTAAACATAACCAAATACCAAACTACATCTAGTAAAAACGTTTTCCCTCCCAAATCCCCCCCAAAAAAAAAACCCCTAAGTATGATCTCAAACATCTTATTAGCAAAAGGGTCACTGAGCAACATGTTAACCACTCTTTTTTTGTCAGGGAACTAATCGCATTTCTGCTGTATGCTAAATCGAACAGTATGACCGAATAGGAGTTGATTCGGATCTTACACCACCATCTGTCCATCTCCATATCCATCGCTAGTGCCCTAATCATTCCTCAATTGCTTATGCATTGCTGACTAGAGAAGGAGTTGCAATGATCCTTTGAGCTGATTCGCCTCAGGTTTCTCAGTTCCCACGGAAGCTTTGCAGGACACCGCGCCAGCATCCTCTAAAAGGAGCTCCATGGTTGGCGGGGTGGGGAACCGAACCTAACAAAGTCCAAATTCACTACGCGGAATACGAGAACGACCCAAATCGTGGACAGTTCCAGTTCAATTCAACGGAGACGCGGGAGAGGCCGCGTAGGACGAGAGGGGTAAGGGCGCGCGCACCTGGTCTTGAAGCGGCGGAGAGGGGAGGAGGCGGACGACGCGGAGCCGTCCACGGCAATCTCGACGGCAAGGGCGGCGGCGGCGAGGACCACGAGCGGGCCGGCGAGGTATGCGGGGCTGGCCAGCGCGACGCGGGCGGCGAACAGGAAGACCACGAGGCGCTCGCCGGTGAGCAGCGCCATCGCCGGCGACGGGGTCACGGACTCACGGGCAGGCGCGCGCGAACTTGGTCCGTACGCATCTGGCGTGCGGTTGGCCCTGGGCTGGTGGGGCGGTGCACCGGTCCGGGCTGGTCCGGGCGAGATGGGCCCGGTCAAAGTTGGTGGCCGACTGCCCGATTCGTCTTCAGCACGGCTCGTAACGTACCCCGTCTCATGTATTCTGCGTATATTCCGTGTTCTGGAAATTATCTCCTCCCAGCACAATTAAACACGTGAAGCTCGACCGCGGAGCATGCGAGCATACCCTCACAATGCACGCAACAACGAGGGGGGAGAAAAGCTGTAGGGTGATCGAAGCCTTTGGTTGGTTGGAACTAGGGATGTAAGCGGCGCGGGTCTACCCGCAAAGCTGGTGGACGACCCACGCCACAAGCCCGCTTAACACTCCCTAATCTACCCGTTTTGGAGAAGTGGGTTGATGCGGTCATTCCCGCGGATCCCGGCGGCGCCGCACAGCCGCGAACAGGAGGCTGGAGCTTATCCATTCCATGGCAGCCTCAACGAGCGGCCGCGCATGACGTTTACGTCGCTGCGTGCGATCCAAATCATCATGCCGGCGTTGGTGGCGAGGGCATGTGGCGTCGCGACGAGGCGACGCAGGACCGTCTTAGCTCGCTCTTCGTTTCGATCTTCTGCAGCATGTTCGAGTTCTCGTAGCAGCAAGCAGCAGCCCGTCCTCGCATGGAAGTGTGCATCAGGGATGTACGCGTTGTAGTCTTACTTTGCGTCGCGCATGGCGGAGGACCTGCCCATGGTGCTTGCTCTGCCCACCGCGTTCACCATCATCGTGTATGTCCTCACATCAATCTGATCGGAGGCTCAGAGCTCAGCAATCTTAGAGCCTCCATGAGGTCCCCCGAGCGACAGCGCCCCTGAATTTGGATGTTCACATCGGAACTTGACACCCGGTTCAGCAGATTATGGAGCAACAGCCGTCCGCCTCCGGTGCTCGTCCTGCCGGCGGTGCGAGGACACCACACCGAACCTTGCTCTTGGATCCGATCCGTAGTGTTCCTCAGACCTTCGATTGGAGTTTTTGATTTTTACAGAATTTTGTAAGCCTCTATTCGCTTGAAGAGGGAGCGTGCTGAAGCGGGCAAGCGGCGGCTGTTGCGGTATCCCGCTAATTAGTAGTGGCGATTAGCGGTCTGCCGCAGTGAGCCACTTCTATTTGGGCCGTCGATTTTTGAACGGGAAACCGTTTTAATCTTTGGAATTTATTAATCTTTCTCTCTCTCTTTTTTTTTTGTTCTTTTGAGCTCGGCCCGAAGGCCCAGAATCGACCTGTATCTGAAAAGAAAAGAAAACAGAGACGATGTTACCAGATCCAGCATTTGCGTTGGTGTCACGGTCCCGTGCACACAGCTTCTGCTCAGCCCTTGATCTGAAATCTAATGGATCTGCGATGGCATTGGCCACCGACTTCAACTGTTGGATGCAGCACCCTGATGCGACCAGTGGCCTCGTAGAGTTGCTTTCGATCAGGTCGGACCGCAGACACCTTGCGTCGCAAGATTACAAACAGGCAAGATCGAGCTGCGTGTGGTAGCAAAACAGCACAAGAGCTGTCCTGGTCTCCTGGATATGGCACGTCGGCGCCGCCCTGGAAAGATCTCACGAGTTGGGAGAACACCTGCATTTCACGGCAGCAGGCAGGCAGCAGTTGCATGATTTGAACCTGACTTGACTCCTTGGATTAGCAGTTAATCAGCTAGTATTGTTTGTCGCCGAAAAGAAGAAAAAACAGTGCTCTGCTCTTATGTTGTGGCCCTGCAGGTAGTACATCTTGCTGCTGATTGAATTGAGCTTTGAAAAAGCAAGCAGATACTCCTACGTATGTGTCATCACCCCCGCCAAAAAAAGGAAGACGATAGCTCTTGTAAGTTACTCTCTTCGTTTTTAAATTGATGTTGTCATTGATTTTTATAATTAACTTTGACTCTTCGTTTTATTTAAAAATTTTGCTCGAATATATAAAATTTTAAGTTGTGATTCAAATAATTTTGTTCGAATATATAAAATTTTAAGTTGTGATTCAAATAACTCTAATAATTTTTTTTTAAATGCGGCTTAGGCAAGTGCGAGAGGGGATCGGAACCTCCGTCGGCTGCGTGTCTGTTGCACGATTTTTAATAAAATAAATAGTTAAAATTAAATTTAAAAATTAATAGTGACATCAATTAAATAACGGAGAGATTAGTAGTATGAACTGCTGATACGAGGCTCGACCGTCAACAAGCAAGCTCAGAGTGACCCACACTGGATAGAAATTTGCCGAATAGCGGCGATCACGGGCTGTGGCAGGTTCTGGTCTTAACTGGACCTGGGCCAGCCTCTCCGTGTAACGTCCATCCCAAGAAACCTTCCAAACCAATGGAAGCCAGGAAGGAAGGAGGATCTAAAGCTGGAGATGACTCGTTTGGTGCCTACCTTCCAGAGAAGAACCCACTCTATGCCCTAACCATATGCATGCACCTAAGGATGGAATTCCTATCATCAAGACCGCGCGATCAGGGAATCGATCAAACGCAATGTCTTGTCTGTGAACCGGGTAGATTTTTCCAGGTCTAACGTTACAGGTGCCATCCAGTGAAGATACGCAAAGGTCAATCAATCGATCCTGCTCAGAGGAGTAGGAGGAGAATAAAGCCATTTGAGGCTCTACTAATGCTGCCGCCATGGCACGCATATCTGAAATGACACCACTCGATCGAGCTAAATCATGCGCTGTCGCCTCTCGCTTCAAGGAGAATTCTTCCTCTCTTTTTTTTTTTCTTCTCAAAAAGCAGGAGATCGAATTCTTCCTACACGCAGCAATTACAGGGTTAGAAAAAAGGGAGGAAACGCTGATTATGCTTATCCGAACCAAGTGATTATCGGCCGGCATCCTATCACCGGTGCGGTGCAGTCAGTTTTCTTTTCTCAGCAGTCAACAGCGCAAATTGTCGTCTCATGAACATGGAGTCCCGCGCTGTGCGTATGCAACGCGAGATCGATGTGGCGGCAGTGACTTGACTGCACTCGTGACTGGTTGGTTATCAAGAGTATGAAGAGGGAGGGAGGAGGGTCCATCCTTTCGCCATCGACTGTGTTTCTGCCGGCTTGATGATCGATTGTGTCGGTATCTTCAAACAGAGGTGACAATTTAAATTATCAGTTTGGAGGGAGTATACAGAGTAAAAAATTTAACCCGTTGTTACTTTTAACCCAAGACAAGAGGCACGCGTCGTCGCTCGAGTCATTTTCGCTCACGTGCTGATTTCCCATAGGCGAATAGCCTAACCAGATGATAAGGATGAGTAGCGCTTGTTCAACATCCGTCGTTGTCAAGGATCCAGGCGACCTTTGTTTTTCTTTCCGCATGTGCGACCGCTACACGACTGCTCCGGCCTTGGTCTCCTGGACACAGCCATTGATCCATACCGGTCCTGGTCGACCGAAATGCAGGGGAAATTTGGCCGTAGTATCATGGTCATGCCGCTAATCGGACTCAAGCCTCCCATACTCCGTGCAAAAGCTGCGCAGCTTTCTCGTCCGTCGCCCTCGTTGCTCGAAGGACGCACGCACGCCCTGCACGGCTCCCTAGGCGAGCGAGCACGCTGACGCAAACAACGAGGCGCCGGGAAGAGAGGCTGCGCATAAAAAACGCATGCATGACGAAGGCGTCGCCTCGATGTCCGAGGCGGTTATTCCATTCCTTCATCCGGATCCGGTCCGGTCTGGTCCGGGGGCTCGCGTGCCGACTGGCCGCGGCGATCGCAGCGCTGCTGCTCTCGCTCGCGCCCTTGCGTCGTCGACAGCTTTGGCCTCAGCAGTCAGTGACGGGCGAGCGAGCGAGAGGCACTGGGGGAAAGAAAGACACGGGTGGTGGTGGGCGAAAGAGGCGGCGCGAGCAGGGGATTGTGTCCCCCGGCGGGGCGGCAGGACGGCGGCGGACGCGAAACGGTGTCTGGCGGACGCCGCGCTCCGGCTGCTGCCGCACACGTCTCGTCAACCGTTCCCTTCTCTGCTCTTCGTTCTTTCTCCTCTCATCGGCCAGCAGTAACTGGGCGAGCTCGATCCGCTCTTGGTGAGCTGAGAACGAAGGGAAGGCCTTGTCAACTCAACCCCGCGTCGGGGCCCCGAAAGAAAGCTTGCGGCGGTGGACGGTGGTTGACGACGGGCGGCGGGCGGGCTGTCCCTGTATGACAGCGGGGCTTACTCGGCTGGATCCGTCCCAACGACTACTAAGGCCATTGTTTGTTTAGATTATATCATTAGATTATAATTTTAATTTTTTTATAATCTAAATTATAGCGTACAGCTTATAATATATATTTGTTTGTTTGATAACTCAGTTTATTTTCAACTTAATAGAGTAGTTGGTCATTTACAGACTATAATCTCAAAATAAATATTTAAAGATCAATTTATTAAATTATAATAATCTAAGTTTAAGATTAAAATAATTTGACAAATATACTGTCTTGTTTATTTTTTTATATAAATTATAATACTTAAATTATATAAGCTAATAAATTATAATCTCAAACAATCAGAGTCCAAGTGCACAATCATAAGCTCCGATGCCTCCCGCGCGCTACTAATCGGCCCTTCTTTTTCTCTTGGCGCCGGAAAGTATTACCACAAACAAAGCTCCAAATGACTAGTAGAGGTGCTATGAGTACGTACTCCAGGAAGGGAAACCGTACTCTCACCAATGTGCAAAGCCTTTGCCGTCTGTCTATGGGATAGTACTAAATGATCTTGAAACCGATGTGTCCAAGATGATGCATACTCTCGTAGTGGAAGAATTGTAACCGAAGTCAAACGCTAGTTGTGGCTTGGAGTATTTTGGATGCATTTACAAGCAAAAACAAGTCTGAGACTTTGTTCCCATCACTCTGAGTTCATCAGACATACATGGAGCAGAGCTGGTTTTCAGCTTGGAACGTCCTTCTCTCTACCAGATTAGAGGTAAACAACTTCTATCCCATTCCGGGTGCCAAATCATCCGAAGATCTTTTCGTGACTGTGAAAAGCCACCGGCGTTTTTTCCCCACACCCCGAATGTAAACTCGCTGTCGTGGCACTATTACAGCTACTGTTAGTTGAAATCTCACGGCACTAGTGGTAGATTTATCTCAAGGATTTTTTTATTGAAAAAAACATTCAATGCAGAATAATTTTTACCGGGAAGAGATACTTCCTTGAATCAATTCAAAGACGCTACTCCTAGCAGTACAAAAAGTCAGAGATGCGGCTGAGCAGAGCAAGAGCTGCAGGACTCTTCCGCCATCCCCCCTCGCTCTCCTCTCACAACAACAAGACGAGGAAACGAGGGAAACCAGGAGCGTTTCGTTTTAACTCCCGAGGCGCGGCACACGACGCGCACCAACCAGCCCCGGCAGCTCAGCGGCGTCAGCGCAGCTTAGGCTCAGCTCTCTTTCTCTGGCACAAGATCCGTCGTCGTCTCCGTGAGCTGCCGCTGCTTCTCGCGTCGTCGTGAGGCGCTGCCAAGCAGCTCAGCTCGCACCGCCGCCCGAGAAAGTACGGTTTCGAGACGGCCGGGCGGCTCAGCGCCTCCGTTCCATGCTTTGAGCGTCGCTGAGGCCCACCCCGCGCGGCCGCGCAACCATGAACGTGAAGCAGTCCCCGGCGAGCTCTGCTGTCTCCCCGGCGGCCGCGGTGCCGGCATCCGCAACATCCGAAGGTGCTTCCTTTATCTCGTTCTTGCACATTTTTGCCGCTGCTTTGACGGAACGCCGCGCCCATTGCCTTTCTTCTGTCGCTGACGCCGGCTGCTGCGGCGGTGTACGCGCAGGGGAGCAGAAGGCGCCGGCGATCAACGCGGACTTATGGTACGCCTGCGCGGGGCCGCTCGTGTCACTGCCGCCGGTGGGCAGCCTCGTGGTCTACTTCCCGCAGGGCCACAGCGAGCAGGTCAGAGCCGTTCCTTCATCGAGCTCACTACCTGCTGCTTCTTGCAACGTTATTTCAAGAGCTCAAGCTATTCCGCTGCGTTCTGGGTTGCTGTGTTCTTGTGGCATAGTATGTGGGTGTTTCATTTTTTCTGGTGTACTGTTTGTTGCAATTTCTTCTTGTTCATGATCATTGCTAAAATGTTTCGGCCTAATAGCTTCTAAATCAAGTGGAATAGTCACCCCTTTATCTGCATCACTTACAAAGTCGAGTATCTGGTGAACATTATTCATTGTTTGACTTGGTTGCTGATGTCTTATAGTGTTAGTAGCTCCTAAAATCAGCCCCTTTGCCAAAGTGGTTGGAACTATATTGGGGGCCTACTTGCTTCCTTTCCCTGTTGGTTTTTTGGAACTATATCGGGACTATTTTCTTTTTATGGAGTTTATTGTACATGACGCATCTTCTGTGCATATGGATTGCTTGCATTTATGGTACTGGGGATGGGTTATTTCTGTTGCACCTTGCTAAAATTTGGTTCCAAAAATACGCTACTGAGCTCTAATTACAATATCATATCAATTCTGAATCCAATAGCCAGTATTGCGAGGTTTAGTGTTGCAACAGTTATCATCAAAAAAAGGGGGGAAATCCTTTTTTATACAACATTTGGTTGCGTTGCACATGATGGTATGTGCAAGTAGAACTTTATCACTGTATTTATAAACCTCTTATTTAAAAAAGTTCATTCATGCAGTGCTCCTTTTAAACTGCAGGCTACTTTGCACTTCATTTTTTAACCAAAACTCATATAGAGGGTATTCAAAAAGGGAAACATGTTTGTATAAAAAAAAACCTCGACCTGCAGGGGTAAGACTGCCCCCGAGGCATTATATTAAGAAGACCTCACACACAGGTCAATAAAATCCTCGAACCTCTGCCTCACCCTTACACAGTGGCACCCAGTTGCGTACCTAGGATTTTACGAGGGGTGTGCCAAAAAATTTTTTTGCAGCTGTACGGACAAAGATAACAGCAAATATGATAGCAATAACAGTCACTAAAGGCTAGAGAAGAAGAAAAACTGAGCAAACTACAAAGCACTTGTCCTTTCCATCCGAAATAACTGAAAAACCACCCCATACTATCAAACTTTAGTTATTAGGTCTAGAAAACATACGGTCTAAAGAAAGTCTAACTCGTAAATGCATCGTAAACTCAGACTCGTAAGAGAGAGAGAAATATTCCAAAAAAAACAAAATATTCTATCGCTACAGACCAAAAGTTCTATCCTTTTATCGAGTATTTCGCCATTCAAAATTAAATGTTTCATGTATTTTGCTTGAAAATTTCAACAGAACTAAGTGTATTTGGTGTCAAAATCACGGCAGAGCAACAACATCTGAATGGAAAAGGTATTAGATAAAACCTAAACCGAGTACGTAAACATTAATTTAAATACTTAGCTAAAAAATAGCAGTCTAACATAGACCAATATCAATATCTAAAATTTAATTATTGCCATCCCTACCAAATCTGGTATACATATATAGCAATATTTTAAGATTATCTATATATATTTACTATTTAAATATCTGTTAAAATTAAAACTTTAATTGACACATGCATTAGGACTAATTTGAGCTAAAAATTTTAGATATGCCGCGGCATACCTGGCCCACCCGTTGGGTACGCCAGTGACGGCACCATAGCCCGTGTGAAAACGACCAACGACCTGGGCCAGTCCTTAGACTTGTGCTTTGGTGTGAGACAGACGAGGGGATTTTTTTACCCTCATCCTGAAATTCGCTCACCGGGAATCAAACTCAGGACCTGAGAGGTGTTACTTGCGAAACATGTTTGAATGGCCCTACATTTTTAATCATTCCATGAAATCATTTTTTATCTAAAAAACCACAATGCATTTGTAAGTCTATGCTATTGTGCTGCTTGGTAACATGAGAAATGGGCATCAACAAAAATTAGTGGTGTTAACGCTTTAAAATGTTGCATGTTGGTTGGTCCACATATTACCTGATTCATAATATCTTTGTCCAATCTTTCAGATTGCTACAAATATTAAAGAAAAAAAATCATCTTCATTCATCGTAATCTCTTTGTTCAATTTTTGGTTCATATATTGGGTTTCTTTATAACAGATTCTTGGACTTGGTATATTTCTAATTCAGGTTGCAGCTTCTATGCAAAAGGACATTGATGCACACGTGCCAAGCTACCCAAATCTTCCCTCCAAGTTGATATGTCTTCTGCACAGTGTTACTCTGCATGTAATCTACAGTTCTTCATGTGTCCTTTCAACATGAACCCTGCATCATCAATTCTTACATCATTATTTTTTCATTCTCAGGCCGACTCAGAAACTGATGAAGTTTATGCACAGATGACTCTTCAGCCTGTGAAAACCGTGAGCATCTAGAATTGTACTTTCCGGATTAACACCTTTGTTTTCAATGCCTTAATCTTTCATCCTGTTTTGATTCAGTATGGAAAAGAAGCTCTGCAGCTATCAGAGCTTGCACTGAAACAAGCAAGGCCACAGATGGAGTTTTTCTGTAAAACGCTTACTGCAAGTGATACAAGTACACATGGAGGCTTCTCTGTGCCTCGACGTGCTGCTGAGAAGATACTACCTCCACTGGTATGCAGGCATACAAAATCCAGCTTTTCCACAGAAGAAGCATGAAGCTTAGCAGCACCATAGTGCCATCATAATTTGCTCTGTCCTGTAGGACTTCAATATGCAACCTCCAGCTCAAGAATTGCAAGCCAGAGACATACATGATGGTGTTTGGACATTTCGTCATATATTTCGAGGTATGGATGATTTAGCACGGAGTGAAAATCAATCTTTAATATTCTGGATGGTCTACAAATTCATGTTACTGTTGATGACATAAGGTAAAGGGGAGTCTGGCGTGGTGGTAAAGCTGTTGCCTTGTGATCTTGAGGTCACATGTTTGAGTCTTAGAAACAGTCTCTTGTAGAAATGTAGGAAAAAACCCAAAGCGGTTGGATCCTTCTCTGGACCTTACGCAGGAGCTACATGCACCAGGCTGCCCCCTTTTTTTTTTTGTTGATATACGGTGTCCTCAGGCACTTACATGCAAGTTTGAACACTTCTAATTATTTTGTGCTTTGTGTTAATCAGGTCAGCCTAAAAGACATTTGTTAACTACTGGCTGGAGCCTCTTCGTGGGTGGCAAGAGACTATCTGCTGGTGATACTGTCATTTTTGTTAGGTATTTCATGATATCTTTACTCTTGAAAACTTGGACATACCAGTGAAATAATTAATGCACAAAACTGTAGTGTGTGTCATGTTTTATATGTAATGATATTTTTAGGGATGAAAGGCACCAACTTCTACTTGGAATCAGGAGGGCTAACAGACAACCAACTAATATATCATCTTCGGTACTCCCAAGTGACAGCATGCACATAGGAGTGCTTGCTGCAGCAGCCCATGCTGCTGCCAACAATAGCCCATTTACCATATTTTACAACCCTAGGTGGGTGATGTTCATAGTGCATTGTAATTTTGTCACCCTTAAAGCTACTTAGTAGGCTTTATGAATTTGCAGGGCTAGTCCTACCGAATTTGTTATCCCCTTTGCTAAATACCAGAAGGCATTGTATAGTAACCAAATATCTTTAGGAATGCGCTTCAGGATGATGTTTGAGACCGAGGAACTAGGAACAAGAAGGTAAATAGCTCTTTGCACCAATGCCATCTTTACTTGGTTTTTTTTAATCAATTTATATTTCTCGTTCACAAAGAAAACTTATCCATGTTTTTTGTTGACTCAGGTACATGGGTACAATAACTGGGATAACTGATCTAGATCCTGTACGGTGGAAAAATTCCCAGTGGCGCAACTTACAGGTAGGATTTCTGAGCACATCATAGGTATCAGGTTAATCCATCTTGCATTGTATTCTTCATTTTAAATTTGCATTTTTGGAAGGTTGGCTGGGATGAGTCTGCAGCAGTTGAAAGGCGGAACAGAGTTTCAATGTGGGAGATTGAGCCCATCATTGCTCCTTTCTTCATGTGCCCCCAGCCTTTCTTTGGTGTGAAGCGTCCTAGGCAAATAGGTATGTTTGGTACTGGTCAGTATGAAGTACTACATAGTGATTACTGTAAATTTGTCGAGTAACTGAATGGCTGGCCAATTCGGAGTTCTTAAATTTGAATATCATATGCATTGTCTTCATTAATGTCTTACTGCTGCTAAATGTCGTATATTATCTTTTCTGGAAAGCAGGAACGTGACATACCTGTTTTCAGTACTTTTGAATAGCTTATGTGCCTTGCTTTTATATTCTATCAGATGACGAGTCATCAGAGATCGAAAATCTTTTTAAGAGGGCAATGCCTTGGCTTGGTGAGGAGATATGCATAAAGGACGCCCAAACCCAGAAAACCACAATGCCTGGTTTGAGCTTGGCTCAGTGGATGAACATGAACAAGCTGCAGAGCTCCTCATTAGCATGCATGGGGATACAGTCCGAATACCTGCAGTCTCTAAGTAATCCTGCCATGCAAAATCTTGGCACCGCTGCGCTTGCAAAGCAGATATATATGCAGAACCATCTTCTGCAACCAAACAGCATGCAACTTAGTGCTCCCAAGCTCCCTCAGCAAATGCAAGCTACTAACAAGTTTTCCAAGGGAGCACCTCCATTTAGTCAACTTGAAGCAATCATCAATCAACAAGAACAAAAGCAAGATGTTGGAGACCAGCACAGGCAAAAGCAGTCCATGAATCAAACAATTCCGTTGAGCCAGGTTCAAACTAATAATGTTGAAGCCCAGGTAATTTTCCAGAATCCTATTCAACAGCAGCAACAACCATCTCCAACTAAGAACAAGCAAGGGACCAGCGGCCAACAGCTGCCTCCCCATCAACAGCAGAACCAAAATCTGCAACTGCATCAACAACAGCAGCTTTTACTCCATCAGCTGCAGCGGCAGCAGCAGCAGCAGCTAAATAACCTGCCTGGTCAGCTTGTGAATCTTGCTAGTCAACAGGGTCAACTCTCTGACCAGGAGCTTCAGTTAAAAATATTACAGAAACTGCAGCAGCAAACACTCATGACACAGCCAACAGTTACACTTTCACATTTACCGCTCATCCAGGAACAGCAGAAGTTACTTTTGGACATGCAGCAGCAGCTTCCAAGTTCACATTCATTTGCACAGCAGCAAATAATGCCTCAGCAAGACAGCAAAGTTTCACAGCAGGCATCACCAGATCCACAAATAGTGAAGCAAGACCAGCAGCAGAAGATTTTGCCGAAACAAGTTGCACTTACTAACGTGTCAGATGTTGCCTTTCCACCAATCTCATCAACAAATGTTGTTTCAAAAGCTAGAAGCCCTATGATTCTGGGTTCTGCACAATCAGCACTTACTGAAGAAATACTTTCTTGCTCAACATCACCGTCCACAGATAACAGAAGTTTAGCACACCCAACCATTGACAGGAACGAGCATTGCAAGATCAATACAGAAAAGGTACCCCAATCAACTGCTTTGATGCCGATTCCAACCTCCGCTGAAGCTGTAATAGCAACTCCAATAGTGGACAAGGATTTGTCAAAGCTAAACCGCATTGTGCAGCAGAATGTGATCACTTCAAAGTCGGCCATTGATGGGACTGGTCCTGAAAATCTAGTGAACACTGTGCCATCAATGGATAACCTGGAAACGGCTTCATCATCAACTTCACTATGGTCTGCACAGGCAGATGGACTTTTGCATCAAGGCTACTCTCCTCCTAACTTCAATCAGCAGCCATTGTTTAAAGATCCACTTCAAGATATGGAAATTCAAGGTGTGGATCCAACTAACAGTCCCTTCTTTGGGATAAACAATGATGGCCCATTAGGCTTTCCTATGGAAACAGAAGGCTTGTTGGTAAGTGCACTTAATCCTGTGACGTGTCAGAATCATATGGCAACTGATGGTGAAAACAATTACCGAATTCAAAAGGATGCACAGCAAGAAATATCAACCTCCATGGTTTCACAGTCATTCGCTCAGTCTGATGTAGTTTTTAATTCCATTGATTCGGCAATCAATGATGGTGCCGTGTTAAACAGAAATTCTTGGCCCTCTGCACCACCACCACAGAGAATGAGGACATTCACAAAGGTTTGCGCTTCTCCTATACACTCGGCCTACCAATAGTATAATTATTCAAGCGGTATATTTCATTAGCGCATTTACTTAACTATTGAACAGAAAATTGTGGAGGCTTTACTTAAGGAGGGAAATATTAAAAGATGAAATACTGATGGAGATATAACAAAGTTAATCTTATATAAAGTAGATACTCTCAAATATTGAGAAAATTCATACACGATGAATTTGCAGGACAAGGTAGTCAAAATTTAGTTGTTTTCTAAGGAAAAAAATTTAGTTGAATTGGATTGGTACTGCACATATATTTTATTTCTCCACAGGAAAGATGTCTTTTTGTTCCCGCTGATATATGGTGTGCCATGGCATACTGACAAGTCTGCTTACCGTAACACAATTTCGAAATGGCCATTTATACAAGATGGATGAATGAAGTATGTTTCTATGTATGGTGGATGAGGTGGTCACATAAAAGCTTCCCAAGGACTCACAACACTAGGGAATTTTGGGATATCCTGTAACCATGCTTACTGTAGAGTCATAATCTCTTGAGCATCTGATTTGATTTCTATGTTGTGGCCATTTATTGTTCTATGTTATCCTAACCTAAATCATGCAGGTATACAAACGTGGAGCTGTCGGCCGGTCCATTGACATTGGTAGATTCTCGGGATATGAAGAACTGAAGTATGCATTGGCCCGCATGTTTGGTATAGAAGGCCAACTGGAGGACCGGCAAAGAATAGGCTGGAAGCTGGTCTACAAGGATCATGAGGATGATATTCTACTACTTGGTGATGACCCATGGGAGTAAGTTCATCTCTGAGTTTTCAGTCTTGAATGATTTGTCAAGAAAATAAATACTGTCTAAATGCCAAAAACAAGGGCGGGAGGGGGGAGGGGGTGGGTGCTTATCGTTTGCTAACATGGAATAAAATTGCTAGAGGATGCTAACCTAATTAAAATATATAGATGTGAGCACAAATGAGCTCTTCTTCTTTTCTTGATTAAGTAATTACTTGAGCTTATAAGGTGCGTACATATACAGATGAATATTTTCACTGGTTAGCATCATAATAAAACCTGATGTGTATTATACAGGGAGTTTGTGAACTGTGTGAGGTGCATCAGAATACTATCTCCTCAAGAAGTGCAACAGATGAGTTTAGATGGTGATTTGGCGAACAATGCCCTATCACACCAGGCTTGCAGCAGCTCAGATGGTGGGAATGCCTGGAGGCCTCGCAATGACCAGAATCCTTCCATCACCTTCTATAACCAATTCGAATGACCAGATTACAGGTACGCACACATAGATCAGTTTCCAGCCTTTATAGTCATCCCTGTATTAATTATTATTGGCTTTCATAATTATAGATTTAGAAATGCACAGATGAGAACTATGGATGCCAATAACACCAGCAATATCAAGTCACAAGAATTATGGCTTGGGAAAGATACACAAGTCTGTTGCAGAATGTGATAGAGATCTCAACTTTTATAGCTGGGAGGGAAATTCTCCTCAGATTAGGTTATCTCTTGGATATATAAGCAGTAGTTTCCTCTGAAACAAAGTAGAGATGAGAAATGGTATTTACCTATAGCTGTTAATTGTTGAGACTTTAGACAGGGTTAGGCAAATCTGAATTTCAGAGAAGGAGCTAGGCAAATATGACGATAATGTATTTAGTTGAGAGCATCTGGGCTGAATTGCTACTGGGGTTGCATGATACCCTTACTAAGATAATAATCAGACAATCAGTCAGGATTCCGAAACTGCTGAATTTTTTTTTACGAGGTTCTACTGATTAGTGTTGTTTAATGTGAATGTCCCATTTTACTATAACTTTTACAGCATTGTCCCTAATTTTTTTTACATTTCTTGTTCTTACCACCGGTGGCACCTAATAAGCAGCAACGTTATCATGGCAGCAGTGCATAAACAAGCTGAAGAGACAATCACTTTATTCACAGGCAAAATGCTCAACTAACATCCATCGATAAAAAAAGAAAACATAAAATAAATGTATAGTTGCACAGTTGTACTCAAGTCTGAGTACATAAGGCAAAACTATAATACATATCCTATTGTGATTTTGTAAGGATTTTGTTTACAGACATAGGGGCATAGTGGTAAGATGCACATACATACAAGAAACTGTATTCCTTCCGAGTTCCGAGCCTATTATTTTGCTGGTTTCGATGTTTCAAGCCTGAGGTCTAGGTTCCGATCGTTCCAGTTCATCCATAAATTCTTGCGTCATTTCAAGATAATCCTTCAAATGCACCTTCCTCCATTCCTGGGACAACAAATTGATTATGGTATTTTTATGCAAATGTAGTGTCATATAGAAACACTAACTGTACCAACATTCTCACCTCAAAATCCCATTCACCGTAGAGGTCAGGATCACTGGGATTGACCCATACGTACGCATAGGTAAGTAATCGTTCTGAAGAATCCTGAAAATTCCAAACCAACTTCCTCCATCAGCAGAAATACGGAACTGACGTAATGGAGAAGAGCGAATTCCTTATCTGCCATTGGGTATTATAGTTGTTCCATCCTTGCCACCAAAAGAAAAATAAACCAATGGCAAATAAAGAACTTCTTTTCTTTCCGTGGCAATGAAGGAACAACCATAATTCTCAATTAGAAATTAGGAATTCTCGCAATCCTAGAAAAAAAGGAATTCTCTTCAAGGAGAATGCCTGAGTTCCAGTTTCAGATGACAACTGTGCACTACTCACCGTGACTGAGACCTCCACGGTTTTCCTCACATACTCCTCGTCTTCAAACATGTCGAACACATCGAGCTCCCAGTCAGTGAGATCCTTGAAAACCTGGATAAGGCACAGGGGCAACAGATTATTCAGCAACGAAGAAACGCCGGACAGGCTGATATTACGTGATTTAGAGAGCAAATTAATTACTGCGCAGCAGTTGCTGATGACTGACAACAAGACGCGTACCTTGCCGTTGACTTGCTTTCCTTGGACGGGCAGGATGGCCGGGTAGACGCGGCCCTTGATGCTGAACCTCTGGTGGTCGGGGAGGAGCGCGGGAGAGGAAGCCGGGGCGCGGCCAAGGAGGACGCGCACCACCTCCTCCGCCATCAGCGTCCCGTACACGAACACGCTGTGAGGCTTGCCCGCCGCGGGAGCCGGCGGCGGTGTCGCCATGTGACTGCCGGAGGCAGGGCCAGAAGGACTAGGACAGGTGGACGAGGCCGGCCGCGCCGGTGGTGGAGCGAACTGGGTCAGATGCGCGAGTTGGGCCGAACTGTTGTTGGGTTGGCCTGAATTCTTTGAGCGGCAAGGACCACCTGTACAGATTCAGAGCACCGCAGGCCGAAAAATAAATTTACTAAATGTAGATAGGGGTATAGGACCAGGTTAAACTAAAACCGAACTAAAATTTTATTTTGAATTAAAATATAATATAAATCGGTTTAATTTATAAAAGTGTCCGTGATCTGAGCTCTTTGATCAAGTGTATACATGGACAATAATAGTAGGAAAATTCCACGTGCACTTGTAGCAGCTGTGCTCACCGAGAAGCCATGCTGCGGCTTCTTGACGGCGCGCTCCTCGTCGAGCTTCACCAGGAAGCAGCTGAGGAATGAAGCCGCCCGTCTGGGACGATCACCGGCTTGCTAAGGCCCTGTTTGAATCTTAGAATGCAGATTTTGGATTTCTGGATTTTAAAATCTAGATTTTAAAATTTTAAAATCTCTACCGTTTGACTCATAAAATTTTAGCTGGATTTTTGAATTTTATAATTCAAATTTTAAAAATTCAAAATTTTAATTGTTTAAATTACGTGATTTTATCATTTTAGATATATTAATTTGTATTATGATATAAAATTTTATGTAAAATTTAAATATATAAAATTTTATAATCTTCTAAAAGCTCATCTTAGAACGGGCGACGCACGGCACGGAGAGGGTGCTCGAGGACGATCATTCCGAGTCTGGTTTTACCCTTTTGTAGAGGAAGGGCTCGAGATCAGTGGACCGGAGCTAGGCAGGCTGATTCACATCATTCACTCACTGGAATGGAGAACACACTCTAGTTTTTTGGCGAACTGTAGAACAGGCGACAACAGCAGAATTACGTTACCAACTCCAAAACGGTACACCATCCTACAGCACGACAAGGTGGCCGTTTGTCACACAAGTCTACTACTACAACAATAGAAAGCTACAACAAAATCAAAAGCCCCTTCCTATGCACAAAGCACAGCACCAGCACGCTCTGCTCGGTTCTCAGTCCCAGCTCCCACTCAGCAGCGGCTTCACGTCGGCAACCTCGCCGAACATCTTCACCAGGTCGGAGCATCGCATGGCGCTCTGCTCCTCCTGGCCGTGCTCATCCCCAGCCTCGACCTCCCCCTCCAGCTCCAGCCCGAGCTCCTCTTCGACGTCATCCGACGCCGCGATCAGCAGCAGCTCGCACCCCTCGTAGTTGAGCAGGTCCGGCGGGTCCGCGGGCGCGTACCGCCGGTTCCCGAACGCGCCCTGCAGGCGCGCGGGGAACGCCGCGCGCCGCTTCTTCTGCAGCCCGCGGAACCCGCCGTCGCCGCGGCCGCCGCGACCGCCCGACGGCGGGTCGGGGTTCTTGACCTGCACGAGGAAGGACGCCTCCGGCTCCACGTTCAGGGCCTCCTGCGGCGCGCCGGAGCCTCGCAGCGGAAGCTCCAGCTTGTACACGAGGTGGGAGTGAGGCGTGGCGCGCCGGCAGCCGGACTCGTGCTTCACGATGCGGTACACGCCCTCGCCCAGCGCCCGCGCCGACGGACGCCGGCGCTGGCCGCGCGTGGCCGTGCTGTACTCCTCTTCAAATTCAACAAACGTCACGACGCGAAAGGCTTTTAGTCAGCATATGGCCGTTTCGAAAGAGGAAATTATTGATCCAGAACGCTTGAACGTTCACTTTGTGCTGCCGAAACAAAAAATAAAAATAAAAATTGCACAGAGCATGCAAGCATACCTTCCTTGAGCGCGTCCTTGATGTCGTCGGTCTTGGTCGTGACAAGCTCGACGTAGCCCCAGTACGGGAGGCTGCGCTTCGCCGGGTCCGGCAGGCTCTTCTTCCCCATCACCACCAGCCGGAGCAGAGGCCGCTCCTCGATGTTCACCTCCTGCGCAAACCAATCCCAGTCAACATCGTCAGCACACGTGTCCCGCCACAGATTCCAGCTCGACCCGCACTTAACTACCTCCTCGCCGTGGCCGCCTTCGTGCTCCTTCTTGCTTGTTGCTCCGCCACCCTGCTTGCCACGGTCGCCGTGCTTGCGGCCCTCCTTGCCGGAGTCCGGCGCCTGCTTCTCCTCGACGGCGCGCTCGCCGGACTCTGGGCGCAGGACGATGTACATCCGCTGCACATCGTCGGGGCTGCGCGCCTCGTCCTTGTCCACCTTGGGCCGGTAGAAGAAGAAGATCTCGCCCTTCTCCTGCTCCCAACAAAGCCACGAACAATCAACTCAACTCATAATGGAGAGGAGATTGAAGGTCCATGGCAGGATCAATGCCAGCAACGCACCAGGATCTCCAATTTGGGGTCAGGCCGGGTCTTCACCTCCTTGCCTTGCCCCATGACTCAGACGGACGATCTACGGCCGGCCGGCTATCTCGACGTTCGTGCTCGACGGTCGGTGGCTGCCGCTGCCTCACGATGTTTGTGAAGTGAACGCAGGCGCACCGAGAGTAAAAACTGTATGCACCGAGCAGTAGCGCTGTGAATCGCGGTGGCGTAGATAAAGTCCCAGACACTCCGAAGGCGCACCGAGCTTCTTGTTGCTTACACGTCCGCACGTACGTGGCCACTGGCTAGAAGCGTCCGGGCTTTACCTCTGCCTCGAGGCTGCCGAGGGAGACACACGCGTCGCCGCTGTGTCAGGTCGTGGCACGTGCGGTGTTCGTGTAAGCTGACCGTGCTGCTAAGCTGAAACACAACGGTTTGGTGGAGTGCGTGTACAGGAGAGTACGGTACCTAGGTAGAGTATAACAAAACACCGAGAGGAAAATACCGAGTAAAAATAGAAAAAGAAATATGCTAAAAGATCAATGTGGCCGCGGGAACTGGAGACCAGGTAAACTACAACTTCACGTTCATGTAAAGCGTCTGCTACGGCTTTACAAACAAGTTACGACAACCTCCCGTTCGGTTTCGTTGAGTCGTAAACTCGTCATCCGTCGCCGCGGCAGAACAACGGCGAAGCCTCGAATAAAAGTTTGATGTTCAGCTCCTCCTTTTCCGTATCAAATCTCAATCGAAGGAGATGCGAAGGATAGCTCAGTGCCAGTGTCGATTATGCACCTGAGATACCGAATGTTTGATGCAGTGTTCAGATTGTTCACTTGCAGACCAAATTGGATAGCCCACGTTCAGTGAGTCTGCCACGGATGCGAAATTAACTGTAAAGGTTTTATTGCACGTGTAAATCTTTCACAGAATACTATCTAGCATCACAAATACAACCAATTTCCTGTGTTTGCTTCTGTTTCTTCAGGCATCTGCCCTGATCACGCCTCTCAAATGGTGAAAGGCGGCAGGCATCACCCCATCACAGAAATGACGAAATCCCGGGCGGCTCGGCTGCCGTCAAGCCTCCTGGACCCTGACCTTGCTCCCGCAGCATCCGCCCCTCTTCGCTATCCCCGCCGGAGCGGCGCCAGAGTCGTGGATGTGGCGATCAAAGAACTCGCTGTTCTCCTTCCAGACCTCGCCGTCGTCGTACACCTCCGTCTTCCATATCGGCACGGACGCCTTGACCTCGTCGATGACGTACCGGCACGCCTCCATGGCGTCGGCGTGGTGCGTGGCCGAGGCCGCGACGAACACGCTGGCCTCCCCCGCGGGCACGGCGCCCAGGCGGTGCGCCACGGCGAGCCGGCGCAGGTCGTGCCTGGCGCTGTCCTCCCGCAGGATGGCGGCCATCCGGCGCCGCGCCATGCCCGCTTA